>CM031243.1:713141524-713291220 GCA_018340775.1 Taxus wallichiana var. yunnanensis
TCTGGAAATCAAATTGAACTCGAGTCTTATAAATGAAGAAATAAAGAGTCATGTTGATGGTGAATCTGGCACCCACTTGCAATTTTACGCAACATGATGGGTTGAGACTCTCGGTGTGATTACATAACATGGAGCTTTTCCCAAGTGTGGGACCATGCGAAGCCCAGAAAAGCTCTCTCCATATGAAGGCCGGTTCCTATTCCTCTGTGAGGATACACCATACAAAATCATGCGAGAGGTTTACTAAAAACATAATCTAACTTGCTTAGAGAGGCAGAGGGTAAGAAGATGCAGCAAATAAAACCCTAAACTACAAAAGGTGATGCGATTTGAGGAATGAAGAACACTTTGTCTTGCCAATAAGCACAAACCATAAAAATGCTGATGCAAGATCATGCGTAGATAACCAAATTCACGGTGAAAGATCGGGAGGATGTAAATGAACACGAGAGAGGGTTGAGAATCATCCCGCGAAATGCATTAATTTTATCCAAGAATTGATACGACACAACACCAAAATGCGAGAGGCAAAAGTTGCATTCACAGGTTTCAAATGGGAGGTTTGAACTCCCACCAAGTTTACACGTACAAGAGAAGAGAAGGGAGGAGGCAAAACCAAAATGTCCGACCTTTAGAAAGAGCCCCTCCATAAAATTTATAGGAATAATGAGAGAAAAGGAGGGAGAATTCCAAACCTACCCCAACCACCTCCATGTTGCATTTTAATTCATCCCATTATGGTGGTAGGTGGGGACCCTAACTAGGCAAAAGTGGCGAAATTTGTATTTTGCATTTTTAAAGAACTCTTTCCCACCCCGATTAAATATATCCACTCGTAGTTGGATAGAGGACACTGCGTAATCTTTCCAAAAGTCCAACCTTGCATGAATCCAAGCTCTGTCCAAATTTATGGCCATCCCCGAATGTACTGCGCTTGAGAATGCTGCTTCTGTGTCGGCACTCAAAATGTTGCGCCTCTTGAAGGTGCGCCATAGAAGGCAACATCCATATTTAGATGTCGACACTCTTTACTATGTCTGCCACTTGTACACCTTGGTGCATTCATTTAGTGTCGGCACTCTTTCTTTTGTGTGCCACTTACATACACCTTGGCGCATTCATTTTAGTGTCGACACTCTGCTACCCATGTGCCACTTACATGTGCCTTGAGCTGTTGGTAGCCTTGCAATGAGCTCTCGGGTTTTGAGTTCCTTTGATTTCCATATTCTTCTGCTTATCCATATCTCTACGGGGAAGATATATACCCAACAGATTTGCCCGACTCAACGGGATCACACTGCTGCTGTAGGTAGAAGGTCGAGTGGCCTTTTAACAATCCATTGGGTATGGAGTCATAAGCAATAACACGGAAACCAACTTTGATATACGATCTCCAAGTCACAAATCACGCAGCTCCTTCTCTGACATCACTGCGAAGCTGTAAAAAATTCAGCAGCGAGCAACAAAACCTATCTTTGAAGCACTTAGGGAAATGAAACCTAACTTTCTGACAAGACAATGTGCATACACACTTAGAGGAATTGAAAACTAATCTAATATTTACAAGGGGTAAACCTTTTCCTTTTAGTATAGCAATGTTGAAGATGGAGATTTAAGATGGCAGGAATCGGGAGTTATTCTCCATCTAATGTAGGCACAATTGGAAGGCATTACTGCTTTTACATCCGGCGTGACCATGCTGAGGGGCCGCTCAGGAAATGGAATCAAACTTGGAGTGCCTTCTGGATTTTGCCCGATCTGCATCCCATTTGGGAACTAGGTCCCCTTCACTGGAAGGTCACTTGCTCTTGCCTTATTATCAAACCATACTTTTTACTAAAAGGCTTGATCCTTTTCCCAATCATCTGAACTACATGTTCTCTGATTTCCTCCAATTCCATCAACTCGCATACACAGCTTCCATTGGTTCGGACTCATCCAAACTCAATTTTGCTTCATAGAGCTCCAATCTTTGCTTAATTCTAATGATATAGAGCAATATTTCCTCTTTCCCATAGACCAACTTGTAGGGAGAATTGCCTATATATCTACTAGCATTATCCACTGTTAGTACATAATGCTGATTTCAGCTTGGTATGCATGATTGTCGCTTTGGTTTTCATTCGAAGTCCTTCCTATTGATTCTTAGCAAATTCTTGTTTGTGGACTCTTGCACATCCATTACCTTGCGGGTAATAATTTGAAGGTGCTCAAATAGATTCCATTCTTGACAGCCCGTTATGTAATCTTGGAACCTGTGAATGCCCATGTACATTTGTGCGATATGATGAGTCGCGGCACAGAACTTTGGTCACTGTTCCTTCATAAAAGTACTAGTATATTAGAGCTCATTTTGGCCTTATTTGAGTGCTACCGCTTCGGTCCACTTGGTGAAATAGTCGTTTCAGTGAGAATCCACTTGTGGCCTTGGCTTGAGTTAGGATTTATGACCCCAATGAAATCTCTGATCCCCATTGCATAAATGGTTAATTGACCAAAATTGGGTACGCGATGGAAGTCTTTCTATAGTCTTTCTTTTCTTGTGTAGAGTGCACATTTGCTTGCCTTTCTTATCCATGTATAAACGGAGTCACTTGAACAACGTTCGACCCAATAATATCACCCTGCCTTCATTATCTTGAGGAAGGCCCCATTGCACAAGTGGGAGCGAAATGTCCTCTTGGAATCTCAAGTCGCATGAAAATCTTGCTGCGGCTCTCGAATTTGACCTCGATCCCAAATACCTCAGTATAAACTCCATTTGATGTCTCCTTTTAAAGAAAACACCATCCAAGCAAGCACATGTTGAATGGCTTGTAAATCGGAAATGTCTCCTCTTTTGATTTGCTCATTTAACGGAGGGCATAGGCACATGTCTGTCAGGAATTTTATCATACTCTGAGGTCGAATAGGATTGGGTACATCATCATTTTCTGTTCTTGACCATCCTGTAGTACGAGGCAGAGTCTCTTTTCATCTCACTTTTAACTTAAACTGCGTTGACTCAAGGCTAGTTGTTCACATAGTCCCTTTCCACGTACTAGTTTGGTGACCTTGATCTCGATGTCATATTCCATGACACGGGTGATCCATCCTGCACATTTATCATTTAGATCCTTGTTTAGAAGGGAAGTCCTTGACTCCCGCATGAGAGACCAACAATTGGATCTTGTTGTTTCGAGACTAGGTGCTTGAATTTCTTTAAGCTCCTGATCACTTTACGCAAGGACATGCTTTTAATGAAAGAGTACCTTGTTTCGTATTCCTCCAGATCTTGGTAGAAGAAAGCTTAAGCTGGTTGTTCTAATCCTTATTTGTTTTGTTGTGCCAGGATTGCGAAATTGTGTCTCCACCACCAAAAGGCATATAACATGAAATCCTTGGAGAATGCGGATTGATGAGTTGGAGCTTGAGATATAGCCTCTTTTATTGCCTCAAAACTTGCCTTGCCTTGAGATGTCACTTAAATGCCGAGGGCTCTTCTTCAACAGTCCGGTGTTATTGGCTTTCACGAGAGCTGCAAAGTTTGGAACAAACTGCGTGGACAAAATTGATCCTTCCAAGAAGCTTTGAAGAGCCTTCTTGTGACTTAGTAATGGCAACACTCGAATTGCTTCAACTCTTTTCTGGGTCAATCGTCAATCCATCCTTTGAAACAATATGGCCTGAAGCTTTCCCTCGTGAGCAAAGAATATACATTTTTGGGATTGATGATACCCCCAAATTTTCTACACCTCTGAAATACCTTTCGAATGAAAAGGTGATGCTGCTTGCATTTTGGAGAATACCTTGGTGATGTCATCAAGATATATTAGAACTATTTTATTGATCAATCCTTTGAATGCCATATCCATTGCCCTTTGGAAAGTGGCTCCAGCATTTGATAGTCCAAATGGCATCTTCTTGTAGGCATAGGTGCCCCGTTTGGTGGTGGCCAGCTGTCTTGAGCTGGTCATCTTCTTTCACCATTACTGAGTTATACACTGAGTAGCCATCTAGGAGAGAGAATCTCTCGAACCGGATACCACTTGCAATATTTGTTCCATTGAAGGAAGTGGGTAATGGTCTTTGAGAGATGCCCTATTGAGGTCTCGAAAGTCCACACACAACCTGATTTCTCCGCTCTTCTTTGTAGCCGACGGAACCAATTTTGCAACCTTGACTTGAGTGCTTGATCGGAAATATAATGCTTGCCTCTATTAGCTTGTTTAACTCTTTCTTCATTAGAGGCTCGAATGTGAGGGTTTACTGGTCTCTTCTTCTGCCTAATGGGCTTAGCATCTGGATCCAACTCTATGGTATGTTGTGCCAAATTTGGATCGAATCCTCTCAAGTCTTCGTAGCTTGACGAAGACATATGGAAATTCTTGGTAAAGTTGTACTGAAATCTGATTTCTCCTGCTCGGTGGCTACTTTGCCCAATTTGAAGTGTTTTGCCTTCCCAACCAAATTGGCTCTGAATCTTCTCTCTTGACTGTATGTTAGCCTTTTCCTTACGGGAAGTGGTCGTTAGGGTTGAAGATAGACTCGATGTTACTAAACCCTTGGGAAGCTTGTTTGTCGCAAGCATTGCACTACTTGATGCCCATCTTGCTGCTCTAATCTGTCTGATTCCTAGCTAAGAATTCAGCCTCTTCTTGTAAGAAATTGACGATCTATTGATTGTTCTCAAACACCTGCCGACTTGTGTTATTATCTGGAACTGCTGGCCTCACAATCACATGGATATGTGGCTATGTTTTTTCCCTTTTGATGTTGTCAACCACATCAAACATTTCTCAATAGTTGCGAGCCTATCCATTGGATTCATTTTTCTTCCTAGGTATGGACACGATGTTGAAAGCTTTGAAATACTCAATAAGGTCCCATACCTGTTCTTGTAGTTCTTGATGGGTCATTCTTTGTAGCATGTTGTCCCCTGACTTGATTGACGATCAGCTCACTATCCCGAACACCTGCAAGTTCTTTATGCCCTTTTTCTGGCCCAATGAAGTCCATGAATCAAGGCCTCATATTCAGCTGTGTTGTTTGAATAGGAAAACTAGAAATGGAAAGCTGAATAATATTTGATGCCTTGAGGTGAAACAAGCATAGCTCCTCCTCCTGCACCTTGCCTACTCCTTGATCCATCGAAAATAATTGCCATACCTCATTGTCATCCTTATAGTCCATTTTTGTGATGTTAGGAATAGGCTGGTTTCTTCATGTATACAATAAAATCCTAGCTCGATTCTTCTACTTCTTGGTAGGTATCAAAAGCATGTACCTTGCTTGCCCATTCGTCAAGAGTTAAATGCGGGATGCTTCTAATTTTGGTTTCATCTTCATCATTGCTTTGATAATCTTCTTGATCAAATCTTTGAACAATTAGCATTGATTTGGCTTGGAGTATGAGGCTCGATATGAAAGTTTACAATTGGTTCGGATCTAATTGTGACCTTAGTACCATATCTTGTTCGAACAACATGTGTGACTTCCGGATCGGCCAGATAAGTAGCCTCCAATTCTAGCTGTGAAATCCTTGATAAGCATAGGGCAAATAGTGGTGGCAAATCTATCACTTGACACATCTTGCAAAACGTAGTAACATTGGGGCATGCTTGCAAGGTAAGATTCAAACTTTTAATCACTCCCCCTTTCACATTACTCTTGCTGTCCCATCCAACTATACTACCCCTTTGATATGACTTCATATTGGAGACCCGGTGATCAGCTATTTGCTTGGGCATGACGAACTACTTGCCCCAGAATCAATCATGCAATTATGTACTAGTTTATTTCAATGATTAACGAAACATAGAATGGAGGGCTTCAAAACCTTACCTTGTTGTCCTCCATGATTTCCTTGAGTTGAGCAACATTTGTGAGGACCTTCTCTTGCATATGGGCTCGTTGTTTGAAGTTAACCAATTCTTCATGGCAGCTTGTAGAAGATCTCTTTGGCCTGGGATGGATAAAGATTCCCACATTGATATGTTCACATTTGTCTTCTTCATTTGATCAATGATGCTAAATGGGGATGAAAGATCTCTTTGTTGTCCTTTAGTTTGTGCATTCCTTTCTTGTGCATGGGCAGAAACAAATGGCATTTGAGTTGGTTTGGAAGGTGGTTTGGGCTGTCCTTGTGTGTTTGGAACTATATTTTCTTACCAACACCTTATGGAGTGATGGAAGGTTGTAGATCACTTGGAGCCAATGACTTCCCTCGCCAATATTCCTCTTCTTTGATCTTGTGTTATGCTGCGCTACACTGAGAAATTATTTGATTCATGCCACAAAAATCCTCAGCTTGCCAATTCGCAAGTGCGGTATCATTTGGAGCTGTGTTTTGTTGAGATGTCCCTTGTTGCTGATTTGTTTCTTGACTCACTTCACCCTCTACGCCAGTAGTTGTCACCATCAAGGCTTGGTTCAAAGCACCATTGAAGCACATAGATTGGTTGTGAGGTTCATTGCATGGGAAACACCAATCGTACTCTTGAGCTATGTTGTTTTGTACTGGCACTAATGCTTTAGAAGTAGATGAGACATTGGGGTTATAGGGCTGAAATGGTCTATTAGCGGGAGGCCTTACTTGGCTTTGATTTACAGCTGGATTGAGTGGCCTATTGGGTTGTTATGGTGGCCCTAGCACAGTGCGTGCTTAGTTTGATACGGTCTAGCACTTTGACCTTGCTTTGTCTTTTGATAGTCACTAGCTCATTTCAAGGTTTGTAATTGTTTCATAACCTCCTGAGAGTTCATTTGAAGCACTAGAGGATGAAGTAGAAGTTTCATTTGAACTTTGATTTCTAGGAGTGGGAATAGGAGCCAAAGTGGGTGCTCGAATAGTGCTTGAATTTTCTAAGTTTGGATACGAGGGCATGGGAGGCCTAGGAGCTAGCTTACCGCATCAACTTGAATAAGGCGGTTTTCAGCCCTAATGGCAATGCTATAAGTAAGAGTAGGTTGTGCCTCCATAGATTGAATTAACATAGAAATATCGGAATTCAAAGCTTTAAGATAATATAGGAAAGCACCTTGTTTGTTGGCACGGCCACCGGAATTCTATCCCAAGACCTTTGAAATCTGAAATTGAAGTCCAGTCAATTTGCTCGTTGGGAGCTCTCTTTATAGTTGTCAATTTTTCTAGTAGAGACAAATTGTCTCCCTTTTCTCCAAACTACTCATGGAGGACTATGCATAGCTGATTCCAATTTTGGATAGAACCCGGTTGTAAGGCTCCTAAACCATTGCAATGCCTTCCCTTTGAATGAAGATGCCAACAATTCGACAACAACATCCATTTCACTTATCTCATGGATTGCACAACGTTAGCAATGTCTTTGACATGATCGCCGGGAGTAGTATGATTTTCTCCAGTGAAAAATGGAATGTTCTTCAATGCTGCTAATTAGAAGCTGGATTACGTGCATTGAGGGCAAGTGGACTGCTGCCAATGAAATTGAGAAAGGGATTCGGAGGTTGCGCCATTCGATTGGCACCCGAGAACCCTTGTTGATGCGAGAAAAGGTCTACCAGGTGGAGGTGTAGAAAGTCCGGTTAGGTGGAGATGGTGATCTTCGCATGGCCTTCTTCCTCTCCTTCCTCCTCCTAGTGATAGTTGCAAGAGGAAAAATATCCCTCTTCTCGAGTATTAGACACGGTTGAATTCTTCTCATGTGCTGTGTAACTGTCACGCTTTATACCACTTTGAATTCTATCCCTTCGTGAGTCACCAAATGTGTTAGATAATGAGCCTCAAAAAGGCTAGATTATGCCAGGTTACACACCAAACTTGACAAATATTAAAAATATAATTTTGAAAGACCTGTATTTTTGAAATTTTAGAGTTTGGAATTTGATTTGGAATGGCGGTCCAAGAAAACCCAAAAATGCGGACTTCCTAAATCCTGAAATCTGAAATACCAAAAACCATGAAAATTTGAAAGTCAAAATCTCAAAAATATAAGAATACCCTTTTGAATATTATCTCCGATCTATCAACTGGTGAAATTTTGACTTGTTTTGAGCAAGTTAAGCCCTTGAAAATTGATTTCAAAGTTCGGTCACGGAAAGTGAAAAAAATGAAATTGTAAAACCTGTAAATTTTCAGAGTCCAAATTTCTTGAAAATTCCTTCAAATCTTGTGGAATGACCTCTTGGTCCCACTAAGGCATGCCAAAACTATTGATGGCGAATAACAACACCCACAGATATACACCGCGACACAATGGGTTGAGACTCTCAGTGACATTGCATAACATAGAGCTTTTCCCAAGTGTGGGACCTTGCGAAATCGGAAAAGCTCTCCGAGATGAAGGCTGGTTCCTATTCCTCTGCATTGGATGCACACATAAAAATGTAGAGGGTTTACTGGAAAAAAACCGAATCTAACTTTCAAGGAGATAGGGTAAGATGCATAAAATAAAACCTAAACTACAAAGGTGATGCGGCGAGGAATGAAGAACACTGTCTTGCCAATAAACACAAACCATAAAAATGCAATGCAAGATCATGCAATGATAACCCCTTGATTCACGGTGAAAGATCGGGAGGATGTAAATGAACACGAGAGAGGGTTGAGAATCATCCACAAACATGCATTAATTTTATCCAAATATTGATACAACACACTGCCAAAATGCCAAGAGGCAAAGTTGCATTACTGATTTCAAATGGGAGGTTTGAACTCCACAAGTTTACGACAAAAGAGAAGAAGGGAGGGGCAAAACGAAAATGTCAACCTTTAGAAAGAAGCCCCTCCTTACAATTTATAGGAAGAATGAGAGAGAAAGGAGAGAGGAATTCCAAACCTACCCCAACCACCTCCAGGTTGCATTTAATTCATCTCATTATGGTGGTAGGTGAGGACCCTAGCAAACCCAAAAAGTGGCGAACTGTATTTTGCATTTTTAAGAACTTGTTCCCACCCAATTAAAGATATCCAGTTGTAGTTGGATAGAGGACCTCGTAATCTTTCCAAAAATTCCAACCTTACATGAATTCGAGCTCCCTGTCAAAAGTTATGGCCATCTGAATATCTGCGCCAGGGTTTGCTTCCTGTCAGCGCTCAAAATGTTGCGCCTCTGAAGGTGCGCCATAGCGCATCCATATTTAGTTTCGACACTCTTTTACGTGTGCCACCCATGCGCCTTGGTGCATTCATTTTAGTGTCAACACTCTTTCTGTGTGCCACTTACATGCACCTTGGCGCATTCATTTTAGTGTCAACACTCTTTTCTGTGCACCACTTACATGCGCCTTGGCTGTTGGTGACACAATAAATATCAGGTTTGAGTTCCTTCGATTTCCATATTCTTATGCTTATCTATATCTACCTGTGGGGGAGATATATACAACAAGTCCAAGCATATCTGACTCGGTCAAAGATCTTGAAGAGCAAAGAAGATACAATCCATATCAAGCATGACTTCACAATCAAAGGAACACATCCTTATACGAGGAAGAAATCATATATCAACACTTGAATGCTCGGGAGTAAGTAACAATAGTTCAAGGTGTTACATGGCTTATCACGTGCCCAAACTACGATTCCCCTCTTGGGATAAACCCTTTCATGTTCATGTTGACGCCTCGGGAACCACCATTGGAGAAATACTTTCACTGACTTGGTGAAGGTATTATTGATCATCCTTTGTGCTTTACAAGTAGATAGTTGACACCAACGAAGCAAAATTATACTACAACTGAGCGTGAAGCATTGTTAATGATCTACATGCTCCACAAGTTCAGATAGTATCTACTAGAAACCCCTTTTATATTTTACACTAACCATATGGCATTGAAATATTTAGTGAACAAGCCCATTCTACAAGGGTGCATATGTCGGTGGGTACTATTGTTCCAAGAATTCGAGTTCATAGTGGTTGTCAAACCAGGAAAAAGTAATTCCAGACCTAATCATTTTTCTAGAATTGATTTAGGGGAGGACGTGTAAAGAATTAAGGATACCATGCTAGATGTACAACTATTTAGGTTGTGGCACGCACCCTCAGACTTAGAAGATATTGTAGTATTTCTCAAGATAGGTGTAGCACTAGAAGGAATGAAGGAATTGGATAAAAAACAGTTAGCTATACACTCCGCGCCCTACATGTTGATTAGTGGGGATCTATAAAAATTATGGTGTGACGAGATTCTACCTTTGGTGTGTTGTTGGACCCCTAATATAGCTTCCAAATCTTAAGGGTGCATAGGCATGCATGACCAAAGGAAGCATGCAAGTGAAGGTGCACAGGGCAGTATTCAAAAGGCTTCTTGGAGAATGAAGGGCGTGTGCACCATGCGCAAAGACCAATTCGGGACTTAGCCATTTTTGGCCCCTTGGGTGGACACATGAAGAATGTGTTCCATTTGGATAAGGTTCTAGCCTGGCGATAGGGTGTCTGGAGGGAATATACCTTGTGATAGAAAGATCCAAAAAGTTAATCATGACATGGAGAGGCATGCACTTGGGGTGACCCACACCTTGACACTTGGGGCTAGATCTGAGGTTGCAGAGGAGTTTTAGAGCTCAGAGGCCTATTTATACGCGTGCCCTTGGCAAAGAAGAGAGAAAAAGAGAGGTAGTGGAGCTTTCTGAATTACTATCGAGAACTATGGGATGAAAATGGGTACATAATTCCAGTAAGGATGTAATGGGGAAATGGGGAGTGAAATTTTTTTCTTGTGAGAATACATGTATGGATCCACACATGGCGCATGACTACAGTCTACCTTCTGTAATCTTTTATAAGTAACACTATGAATGAACATGATAAGGTTGCCATGACAAATGTATTAAGACTCTTTCTCTGTATTACATGCATATTTCTATTGTACTTCTGTTCTTGTATAATCATGAATCTTACTTGAATGGCTAAGTATATTAGTGGATTTACAACTCTTAGTTCTATTATTTCTATTGTACATTTTGGTTCTCTTATGACTGAAGGGGTGTAGAAGCCGTCCTGAGCTCTATAGTTCTTCATGTCTATCAAAACACTAAGTCAGGATCATGAACTATGCCTTCCACTAGACTCACATAAAAGAGAGACTCGGCTCCCTCTCGCATGCCTCGGGTGAGCGCCCAACACCCACTGGGTGATAGGCTGGCATGCATGAGGTTCCCTTGTTCTTAGTGGGTGCAAAAGTGACTACATCTTGGTTCCATTTCTGGGACCTCTTTTCGAAGTTGTAGTGGAACATGGCATATATCATGATCTCTACAAAGAGTGATGGCGGAGTGCTTAACACTTGAAGGTGTTGAAGATTGGTTTAAAAGCATGGAGGATGAATTCACTCAGAGATTTAGTACCGGATCTGGGTTTGATATGTGAAGATGGGTGGAAGACACTCTTTATCATGAGTTATATGAAACCTTCTTTTCTTTGTTTCCCTAGTAGAGTTATTTGAATGGCTATTAGCTTATACATCTAGATTGGGGTGGCGTTATAGATCACACCCTTGGACCCAAGAAACATATAAGAAATTTCAAGATGCTTTGATCTAATGTGGAACCATGCTATATATCATTGGTGGAAGGGAGTGTTGACTAGCTACACTATGGAATATGCCATTTCCATGTATTCCTATCTAGAAGTTGTTGAGTTTGAGTTCTTGCACTGAGAGCCCGGGGGGATCATTTACTGCGTGCTATTCCCTTGCGATCAAAATCTTGATGGTAACCATGGGTTTAGAGGCATTTCCTATGGCCGGATAAACCACCACGCAGCGCCAGCAAGGAAGCCAAGTTGGGGAAGGATGGCTAATCGGCGACTTAATGGGAAAGGGAGGAGAGATGGCTCAAGTATAACGAGAAGCGTGTGAAAAGGAAATCAATAGACAACACGGTATTACAAGTGGGTTATGGAGCCATACATGATGGAAGGGAGTTGAGGTTCACGCGGAGGACGTGGAGCCCGAACAGTCTATGGTACCCCATCTTGGTAAGCACGGAGAGAAAACCTTGCGGCTTCTGATGAGAGTCCGTCACATAGAGAGAGAAGAGTCATTGGTGCGCATCTGACCCCACCTAGTAACCAAACCTTGGCACTTGGTTTGTTTGAATGAGGGAAAAGTACAGTTGATCCATTTGATATCAGTGGAAGTAACCGATCAACACCTAGAAGATACAACTTCTCATTTGGGACTTCTATGGCTTCACACACTATTCCGGTATTTGGTGGAATGTTTGGACAAGGCATGCATACAGCTGGTTTTGGAAGCACATTAGGAAGTGGTGGAGGAACTATGACTGGGAGTGGTACTAGTTCACAAATTATTAGCGTGTAATTCAGTGGGATGATGGGAGTGTTCGGCACAAAAAACATAGGCCCTATACCTAACACAGGAGGATCTGGAGGTGGAAGTGGTGGAGCTAGTGGCTCAGGATCTAGTCATCCGGTGGAGGAGGAAACACGGGGAAACCAAGGGATTGGATCAGGAGGGCAAGGGCCTTAGTTACCTCCTCAAGTATTTTTTGAGATGTCTCTACACTTACCAGATTACAATGGGATAGAAGATGCCGCGGAGCATTTGCATAAGTGCGAGCTGCTATGGCACGTGAAGGGAATCATGACCTAGGATCGAAAGGCCAGTCAATTTGCAATGACCTTGCAAGGATGTGCACATGGTATAGAAATTATGACCCTCATCAAACTATTGTGGATTATACCATGATGAGAAATGCATTCTTGGTGGAATTCCACATACCTAAGTTTAAATAGAAGAGCATTAGCTCTCTCAAAGAAATCTAGTAGGGCATGGCAGAGAGCATGTGGGAATATGATGCACATTTTAAAACTCTATTGTCTAAACTATCTTATGATATCCACCCTTCACAACATGCTCAGTGGTTTGTCGGAGGGTTGATCACACCCTTTAGGAGGGCTTTATCTCATAAAACATTCATAGACCCGCGCAAAGCATTGGAAGCTGCTTTACGTGTTGAGGTAGTTGGCAGTGTTGACACTAGTGTTAGCCCATTCCTGGAGGCCCAAATTGCTTTCATGGCTAAGAAATTGGAGAAATTATCTGCAACATAGTTCCAGAGATTCGCGGAGGGATGTGGTGTATGGATTGTAATGTGGAAGGACACACAAAGGATAATGGTGGGATATGTACTCAGAAGGTGGTACGTGTTGTAGAAGTAAACTATGAAATATGTCATGAGGACCATGATGCAAGTAGGTGCCCCCTTTTGTTGCAGCACACGATCCATAAAAATGCATCTTGTTATTACAAGATATGTACCTCAAACACACATGACACCGAAGGATTGTAGATTGGTTGACCCGAGATTCATGAGGTGATTGATCTTGGTGTCCACGAGAATGGCATTACCAGTAGTTCTAAAGGGGATGAATGTCGGTATGAAGAGCGTAGGGATGCATAACCATGCCTTCACTTGGTCTTACCGGACATGCCTCGGTATTGACCCACCATAGTAGTCAGAATATCGTAACCATTCCCGATGCCAAACCCATAGAACAAAGGGTGAGGAAAATGAACCACACATTGCCCTTCTAGTCAAAGAAGAACTTCAGCGCCTTCTTTCCATTTCCTTCATATTACCCATTGATTATCCTCATTGGATTTCTAACATTGTCCCTATCACCAAGGTGACAGGGGGACTCCGCATTTTCATGGACTTCCATGACCTCAACCTCACCTACCCAAAAGATGACTTCCCTCTACCTAGTATTGACAAACTAGTTGACCTTACCGCTGGTCACGAGATGCTATCACTTATGGATGGCTTCTCGGGCTATAACCAAATATTTCTTGCCACGGAGGATCAACACAAATCCACATTTATCACCCCTTGGGGACCTTTTGCTATTGAGTCATGCCTTTTGGCCTTAAAACCGTTGGTGCCACATATCGGCGGGCTATGACTTATATCTTCCATAATATCATGCATCGTATATTGGAATATTATGTGGATGACCTCCTCACCAAATCTAAACACCGCTCTAAGAACCTTACCATCCTCAAAACCATTTTTTACCACCTTATTAAATATTGTGTTTGCCTTCGAGTCAAAAATTGTGTCTTCGTGGTCCTCTCGGGAAAACTCTTGGGATTTATCATTTCCTATGTGGTATAAAAGTTGACCATTCTAAAGTCAAGGCCATTCTCTAAATGCCTCCACCCACTAACCTTAGACATCTCGTAGCACCGCGAAAGGTAAGTTCTGATCTATTCGCCATTTCATTTCACAATTATCGATCAGTGTCAACCATTTCATCATCTACTCAAGAAGGATGTCTTTGAATGGGATGATGACTACCTACAAAAATTTTTAGGCCTTAAAAAAATACCTTCTCCAACTACCCATACTCATTCCACCTAAATACGATCAATTGTTCTACCTATACATCTCACCTACCAATCATTCCTTGGGATCCATGCTCACTCATCGTGATGAACAACACAAGGAGCAAGAGGTTTATTACATAAGTCATACTCTTTTGGACTATGAAACCTGATACACCCATCCCGAAAAAAATTTTCTTGGCCTTAGTTTTCGTTGCCACAAAACTCGCCATCATCTACTCAACCAAAAAACCTATGTTGTAACAAAGCTGACCCCTTACACTTCATGTATGCCAAACCTTATCAAAATCAGTGTGCTGCCACGATGGCTTATGCTTTTAGCTGACCTCGGCCTCAAATTTATTCATCAAAATTCCATCAAAGGCCAAGCCATCACTAACCAATTGGTTGACACACCTATTTCCAAGGATCAACCCTCTAATTTGGACTTTCTAGATGAGTCCATTGCTACCCTTTCCTTGGACGAACCGCTTACCAAATGACACTCTTCTTCAATGGTTCCAAGTATCGGCGTGGAGGTGGGGCTGGTATTATACTCATTCCTCTTGATGGTGAACCCATGCCATTGTCTTTCAAACTAGATTTTGATTGTACAAACAATATTACCGAATGCGAAGTGCTCGTATTAGGTCTATTTAATCAACATCTTTGGTGATTCTCAATTGGTTATAAACCAAGTCAATGGTATATACCAATGTCGTAATGAAACACTTCAAAAGTATAAACATCATGCCGACATACTTTTGACCACCTTTGGCCGTTATGACCTTGAACATGCCCGTTAAACCAACAAATTTGTAGATACCATGGCTTGCTTGGCCTATCAAATACCTGCTTCACCCGACGACTCTAAAATCTTTATTACCGTACAAAGACTCTAATCACCTTCTTATTTACCTCACAAAAGTTTACTCCATCAGAACCACTACCATGACCCAAGTGAACTTTGGTATAAACAATACTTTGACTACCTTACTCTTTCCATATTACCTCCCGATCTCACCCGTAATGGACAACGTGCCTTCCTTAAAAAGTTATCTCATTATGTCATCATGGGGGCCTCCTCTATAAGTGTGGCTTTGATGGTATTCTCTTATGATGCCTCATGAGTTACGAAATTCCTTATACCATTAAGGAATTTCATGATGGCATCTATGGAGGTCACTTTAGAGGCCTTGTTGTTCTTAAGCGTATTCTTTGCCTAGGCTATTACTAGCCGAACCTTAATCATGATTCTTTGTGACTACGTCAAATGTTGTGTAAAATGCCAACAACATGCTAACCTTCATCATACACCTAGTCTTGCATTACAGGTCACTGTGACCTTTGGCCCTTATCTCAATGGGGTTTGTATCTTTTCGGAGAGATAAACCCCATTCTTCCCAACAACATCAATGGATCATCAATTGCTACCGAATACTACACAAAATGGGTTGAAGCCATGACACTCCTCTCTATGAAATTTGAGAAAATATGTGATTTCATTAATCATCACATCATTTATCACTTTGGTGTTCCTCATCACCTCATCACGATAATGGAAAAAAATTCAAAAACAAAACATTGCAAAAATGTTACAATGCCTTGACATTCAACCTAAGTTTCTCATCACCTTATTACCACGGACCAACAAATTAAAAAAAGTGAATCCACTAATAAATCCCTAAACAAAATTCTCATGAAAGTGGTTAATGATACTGGGAAGGATTGGCATATGCACATTACTTTTTCCCTATGTGAATATTGCACTAGTATCCGCACTTCCATTGCTGCCACACCATTTTCTCTGGTCTATGGTACCGAGGCTATTTTACCTCTCGAAGTCCAAATTCCCTCACTCCACATTTCTCTCCATGACATGCTCAATGATGATGAATTTCATCAGGACCATTTAGCACAACTGGAGTTATTAGATGAATGCCATCTTAACACTCTTGACCACCTTCAAGTTTACCAAAAACATATCAAACGTGCCTACGAAAAATGTGTCCATGAACGAACCTTCCAAGTCGGTGACCTTGTCTGAAAGAAAATCAACATTTAACCAAAGCAGAAAAAATTAAATGGGGAAAATTTTCTCCTAATTATCTTGGACCATAGATTGTGACCCATACTTATGGATCGAGATGATTATCGTTTATCTTCACTCGATGGTAAACCCAAACTTGAGCCTTAATTCCTTGCATCTTCGATCATTCTATTGTTGAATTTTAGTCCTACATAACTTTTTCCTCTTTCCATGCTCATCCCTTGAGTGCTATCCACTTCTTACACCTCACCAATGATTAAACAAGAATCATGTCAGGTACCCATCACTTGTTATCTTCTCTTGAATATGTGTATCATGGCACTACACATAACATGATTCTCATGGATACTTTTTTTTCTACCTTTAGATGAGATCCCATGGTCATTTCACCCTACTTTCTGAACAAGAATCATTTTCCTCACCTTGGTCTTGTCCATGACTTCAAAGCCCCACATTGGACCCAACTCATTGAGTCAAAATTCTAATAAAAATACGACTCCCTCAAAAGGACATCTTCCTCTCGGCCAATTGCTACTATAAATAGACTGCTAAATTGAAGGACAGCTATGTAAATATCTTTAAAAAAATTGAGAGAATTTGAAGCTTCCCACATTGATCATCTTCACGAACACCTCAAGGAGTTCATTTCCTCATTCTCATATAGACTTCCCACTTTGATCGGTCTATCTCAAATACAAGTCAAAACAGAAGACTTTTCATCATGGACTTGCCTTTGTGACCTCATATCTCTTGACACATGGCAAGATTGGACAACGGGGTCCTATCACGTTCAAAATGAAATAATAGTCCCAGGAACCCACCTTCGGTTATTAACGAGATGCAATAATTAAAAATAATTCCTAAATTGCATATGAAGAGATCACCTAGCATCGAAAGGCACCCAGTTGATCTCAACTCAGTGAAGAGTTCAGGGTCGAGTTGATAAAGAATCCGGTGTCAAATTGATAGTCATCTCAGAAATCATCTCGGTAGAGACTCTCAGTTGTAAGAGCTCGATGAGGTCTTGTTAATGCAAAATATAGCTCGTTGAAAATTGATGAATGAAGGAACTCTATAAGGATCTCGGTAGAGATCGATGCATGCGGAAGTGAAGGCCAAGTCAGGGAGAGTCAAAGTTCGAGCTATCAATAAAGTCTCAATGAATTGGAAAGGTTCAAGCCACATGCAAGTAGCGGCGAAGAGATAAGGAGTTCGACTCATCTTCGTGACTCGTTCATTTTGGAGATCATGTGGTGAGCTTCTTTTAGGACACATTCTGCAGAGCTAGGGTGATTCAAATGCAAGCCAAGGCATCAAGAGTGCCATAAAATGAATGGAGATCGTTGCGTAAATAGAGATATGTGATGGAGCCCTATCAATGGGACTCATCGAGCATGATGGATAATTCAAGGAAACTTGTTTCGTGTGGATGCATTAAAGATGGTTTCTAGGATACAATTCTAGGGCTCATTGATTAATGCAAAACTGGGAGGCCTACTCGAAATAATTTTACAATGGTAAGCTCACAGAGGTAGTAAGAATGCCGGGCCAAGGTATTAGTGAATACAATATATATATTTTCGCGTTGTTCGAGACCTTCCTCGGTAAGAGCATTTGGTTGCAACATGTTGACATGTTGTAGTATAGAAGTTCTTTTTGAGCACTTCTACAAGCGGGTTGTCCAACTATGTTTTTATCTGTTTCGACATCGAATGCATCCTCAAATTCAGGATTTTCCTTCAAGATATTTTTATGAAAATCGATTAAGTGACAGTGAGAGTGTTACCGGGAGACTGATGAAATTTATTACAAAGATTCTCTATCGAGACCTTACTTGTTTTATGATGTAACTCATGGAAGCGAATCTCATAGAGGTGGAACTGTTTCATATCAAGAATATTCATGAGGCACAATTTGCTTTGCAATTATATGAGCATCTTCAACGAGTCACTAGGTTGGCAAGCATAAAGGTTTCTGTTGAAATTATCACACCTTACAAGCTACAGCTGAAATGTTTGCCTGAGAGTTTAATGTTATCCTCAAATTTGATGAAGGAAAACTTATAGGAGAAAAAATCATGGAGATCCTTTCAGGCCGGGAGCGTGATATAATCATTATGTCTTGTGTCTAGCAAGGAAATCATGGGGTTGGATAAGGATGTTCGCCACGAAACATTAACACGAGCTCGCAGAGCGCTTTGGGTTATGGGAAACATATGCATTGAAGAAACGAAGATGTGAGTTCACCCAGATTGCTTGATGCGTAGATGGTAAAAATGAGAAGTGTCGATAAGAGGAAATGGAGCCCAAGGATAAACAAGGCTCGGTGGGAGTTATTGGCGATGAAAAACACTCGGGGCTTGTAGAGACAAGTTGAGCAAGCTTCATGCGATTGGGGGGGCGTGGAAAATAGGCGAAATTGCCAAGGGAAATGATGATGTCAAGCCAAAGAAGAAATCCCGGGCGTGGGAGAAGTTTTCTCACTTTGCAAAAATGGGAGAAATCCGATCAAGCGCCAAAGTGGAAATATTTGGGATCATTTTATTAATGGAAAACTGGAAAATGAGGAAAAACCACCAAGCGTGGAAATATTGGTTTGGCAAACCATGATCAAACCTCCGCGTAGGGGAGAAATTGGATCAGATTGCCAAGTGGAAAAATTACGATGGCTATCCATCATGAGACTTCCACACGGGCCATGTAAACGGAATTCTGCGCTTTAGAGTGGTCGAGTCTTTGTGTGAGTCACTCGGAAGGTAAGTCGGGGAACATGGGAATGAGACAGTTGAAGTGTTTAATAGGATTGGACGTGGTGGTCTAGCCTGGCCAAAATCGAGTATGACACGGAGATAGGTGAAGGAGGCTCCACACATTCTGCTTACCACGCATAACATCCCTGTAAACCCGTCTACATATCTTCAACTATTGCGGACCTGCATTTCCAAGAATATGCTTTCACATGAAAGAGACGCCTTCTCATGGAATACCATAATTGCAGCTTACAGAAGACACGCGTTTCCTCACGAAGCGTTGATACTGTTTCACCGAATGCAACAAACAGATGTCTGACCTGATCAGTTCACCTATGCCAGCATACTTCTCCCAGCTGCCACGACCTTCTCCTCGTCCTCTGTACAATTCTGAACTTGATGTGGTCATGAGACAAGCTCCCACACATAGGCAGCAGGCATGTTGCAGTACAGTAGAAGCCTTTTGAACGCTTCCAGCAAGCAGGTTGTCCAACTGTGGCTTATCCTTATTCTGAACTCGGATCTATGGCAGCTGCAGGAAACAAATATTCACTGCCGTGTATGATGGATTGGAGTCACGCTATTGAGGCTTCATAAAATTTCCTTGAATCAGGAGATGAAGGTTTATTATGGTGCAGAATGAAATGATTCATATTGCTCAGCATTTCTTCTCCTGAAATGAATTGAATGTGAAGGTCAACTCTGAAATACCTGGTTGGCCGTTTTGCATGCTACATCCTTGTTACTTGTAAATGGTCTCTTTGAGAAACTCTGAGGGCAGTAGGCAATATTTATACCCTTCCATTATGTGCGTCCAATCAGACAATAAAAGTATTCCTTTACTAGGTTCAGAGAAACTTGATTTTAATAAATGGACGATTATACTGTAGTTTCAAGCTAATTTTATCTAGCTTTATTTCTATTAGCTTTGATCCACGACTAAGGAAGAATTCATATGGTTGTTACCTATACATTTTTCCAAGGTCCTCTTGGTTGCCCCAGTTGTTCAATGTATTTTTTGAAGGGCTTCTTTTATGTGTTGCAGATTGTAACATAAAGGATCTTTTTAGTTTATGGAAAAATGAGTATATTGTGTAGCTCATAGCTACCTATGCCATACTAAGATCCCAATAGTGGCATAATTGTTGATTGGAGCCGAGATTGCGAGTGCACTGCCAAAATACCGAAGGGTTCTTTGGCCAAAAATCAGTCTTAAGGGTGTCTATCGACATGTTATGGGCATGAGCCTGGGTCATCATCATGGCAGCATTAGGTCTTTATTGGTAATGGCATTTTCTCATCGTTTGGAAGGTACAAATTGTGCTTATTATGGCAAAGCCAAAACATTCTTACTACAAGTGTTATATGATAAGGAAGAACCGTGAGCATTGTGGTAAAACCATTCTTTTTAGAAATATTGGGTTAAGCTCGGTATTCAAGTGAGTTTGAGCCCAGGAAAGGTAAGATCGTTTGCTGGATGAAGAGCTCGGTGACTTCGCAAGGAGCTCGTGGTGATGTTTCATGAAGTTTGAATGTGGAATGCATAAATGGCCTCGAGTTAACAGAGGAAAATGATAAGAATCGAGTTTGATAGCTCACCATTCGAAGGACTCAATGCAAAAGAATCCAATTGCCAAAGCGAGGAAAGAGTTAGTGTGGGGTTCAAAATCGATTGCAACACCGAGTTAGAGGATTCAAAACTCACCGAGTTGAGATTTGTGTAAACTCTATCCACATGGACCCCCCTCCTCTTCAAGTCAAACGGGTCAGCGGGGGTCCCGACATTATGTTAATTAAATTAATATTTTTATTTAAATATTTTAATAATAATATTTATTATTATTATTTAAATATTTTATTTAAATATTCTTTTAATTAATTGAGAAGACTAGGTCATCAGGCAATTAATGACCCATGATGGAACCTTCTCAGGTGGTTCAACTAACTGTAATAAATACATCATGGGCCTTCATTTTAGGAATGTAATTATGACCATTTCCTCTTCTTTCTCACATATTCTTCTATAAATGTAAGTTGGAAGCTCATTTCAAAGGGTTCCAACAGTTCGGAAAAAAGTTAGACGAGTTAGATATCTCGGGAGAGTGTATACTTTTCAAGAATCCTCTCTCTTATGCAAGTTGTTCTTGTGTGTTGAGAGAACTTTCAAGCCTCCTCTTCAAGACTGTAATGGCAACTATTGCCTCTTCTGAATGTATGATGCATTGTGCATGTTATTGAAGCAATAAAAGTGTGTGTTTTGTGACTAATCTCGGTCCTTTCATCCTTCTATGCTTCTTTGTGCCTTTCTCATACTTGCAGGTACACTGTGCAAGTTTAAGTTCTATTGCAGGTTCTTGGAGTTCTGTGCTTATCGAGTGGTGGAGTATTACATGCAGTTGAGTTGTGGTGTCCATTCACCCTTCTTGAGTTCATCCTTCTTCACTAGGAAATTGGTATATTTCTCGGTCTGATAAAGTTTAACAAAGGGAACGCGTGTCTCTTAGTTTGTGGTATCTTGTACCCTCTCTAAGTTGCAGTAGGTGAAGTTGACCTGTGGTGCACACACCCTCTTCAAATTAACCCTTCCTGAGTCTAGAAACACCCTTTATTTGGTGCATCACCATCCCTAGTATAGTTTCATTTCTGTAAATCTCTTTCCCTAAAACCCCATGAAAATGTTAGCATAGGACTAGATAATCATTTTTGTTACACTAGGAGTAGTACAACACTTAGTTTAGGAAGAGGAAGCCGGCCTTCTCGGAGGTTCACCTCGAGCCCAAGTCCCACAGCTTGAGAGGTGATCCCATGTGTCCCAATCACACCGAACGTCCTATTCACATCCTGGCCATTCGGAGGGTGCAGTGATTTGGCGACAACTTGATTTTTTTTCACTGAAGTTAGCCGGTGGGGGAGTTGGTACTTCTCTTCTCACTTAGACAAGAAATCTTAAAGTGCGACCACACACACAGAGTTTTGGCACTCTAGAGTTGGTACTTCTCTTCTCACTTACACAAGTCAAAGTCTGGTGACTCTATATCTCTGGATTCCAAAATCTCGGTGCGGTAACTTATGCGAAGAATTGAGACAAGAGCTTCTTCAAAGAAAGGAAAGTATCAAGCATATCGAACTTTCCTTGTCTCCTCAAAGAGAAGAAAGAAGAGGCATTTCCACATCCCTAGTTGTAGATTTACCTAGTAGGGGTCATTCAACTCCCCCTTATGGAAGGTTTCCTCCACCCAGGAACAATCAACCTTTCGTTCTTTATGGCGAGGAACCAAGTTTTCCCCCTTTCAATGCAAGTAGTCCTCTTATGTTGGCTCAACGTGACCCGATACCTATTGCGGCACTCAAAAGTTTACCCTTCTACATAGGGGAAACTCACGTTACTCCAGTGGAGCATATCTTTGATGTAGCCAGACATCTGCGTAGTACATAATATCACAGAAGACAACGTTGCAGTTAGACTTCTTGCTACCTCTTCAAGGAAAAGTGCTTGATGGTTTCGCGGGTTAGGTGTTGGCACTATAACCACTTGGGACGAGTTGGGAGAAAAGCTATGTAAACAATTTGAAGACAAAAGTGATCACCTATCACTTTTGGAACAACTTACTACCATAAAGAGAGCTTCCCAAGAATACATGAGTGATTTCAACTTCCGATTCCATAGGACTTGGAATAGGATTCGGTGCTCGTAAAGCCTTCTGCACATAATGCATTCTTGTACTATTTGCGAGCCTTGAATAGCGATGTAGCAGTTATGATCCAGTCCATGGGAGGGACTACACTTCTTGATGCTTACGAAGTTGCCATAAGTGTAGAGAATTCTTTGATTCAGGTTGGAAAGATAGCTCCACGACCACCAATGCCCTTTTCTCCAGATCTTACGAATCATCAGCCTATCATTGCTCCTATTCTAGTAGACTCCAAGAAACCATCTCAATCTTCCCCTGCCTCTTCAAATGACCTATTTGAAGTCAAGTCACTACTGCAAAATTTTGGAAATGAGCTCGTTGCACTCAAAAGGCAACAATTTCAATACAATCGTCCGTATCAGCCACAAAATCAGCAGTATCAAGCTAACCGTTCTCCTTTTCAAGGGAACAATCAGCCTCGAAATCAAACTACAAGTCAAGTTGCAAATGTCAGGCCCTTGAACTTTCAGAACCCTCTTGCAACTAGCTCATCTAGAGCTATAGTACCTGTTCAAAATAATCTAGTTCAAGACTACGAATGGTGTTATCCTTGCTCTCAACCTCACAATCAAAATCTTTGTCCCAATGGGGTTCTTAGCCAGGCCCTTATGGTTCAAAGTGTATCTGCCCCTTCAGAGTTAACAAACAATTCATCTACGAGAAGCAGCAGATCAACCGCAAGCACCTGAAGAATCCGCTTTGCTAAACTGGCAAGTAGAAGATTTTTGTGGGTTGAATATAGATTCTTCATCAGTGGCAGAAAACACTCATTCCAAGAAGAGAGCAATGGAGCCTCAACCTCCCGAAGCTGATCTAGCATCCACTTCTCAACATGGATTACAAATGGTGGTTGATAAAAATGCGGGAAAGAAATCACTAGAAACACCGGCTAGCCATGCCGCAAGGAAAGATGGTTCTCCAGGCATCACGATACCCAACAAACATTTTCCAAAGGAGGACCCCAATGCCCAAAAAAGTGTCATCAAAGTTGGAGTGATTCCCTTCAGCATAGTAGAACAAATGAAGAAAACCAATCTGAGTGTTACCATGTGGGACACACTCTCGATCCCTTCTCAAAGAAACCTGTTGCGAGAAGCTCGAGCAGTTTTTAGTACAACAAGCGGATCACCAAGCCATGGAGTGACAAATGCTACAAATTTGTGTCAAAAAGGAAGGAAAATCATTCCTACGGAAAACAAACCACCGCCATTCTACATTTCCACGATCATTGGTGACCACAGTACATAATTGCATGATCGATTAGTAGTGCCAATAGCTCTGTCATGCCTAAACAAATTCTGAGATGTACTAGGCATACAATATGCGCCCGATTACAAGAGGGTTGTTAAATTTAGATGGCACATTGTTATTAAAAGGCATTTGGGGTTATCAAAGGACTTCAACTTACCATTCATGCATGCCCAAGTTTGTCATTCACCCAAGACATATCGGTCATTGATCTCCCTCCCCTCTTTGCCATATGCCTATCACGGGATTTCACTGCCAAGATGGGTGGTTACCTATCAGCCGATTGGTCGCATATGATTCTCAAGACTCGATACGGAACCAAAGTAACTATAAGGGCAGAACCAATCTACCATAATCATGTAGAACCCTACACTGCTAGTCCCATAAATGGAAATTACACCATCGGTGATCCGAAGAGGAAGATGCCGATCATGAACCAACCACCCTTGTTGAAGAAGTTCCTGATACTTTTCTAGATGAAGTAAGTAGAGATCATCAATACGATCCCTATGCTGATGTATTGGTAGAAGAAGAAGTTGGTTTGCTGGTCTTGGAAGAAACAGGATTAGGTACTTACTGTATCCATGAAGAAGATACGATCATACCACAACTTGTCAAAACACCAAGTGATTCTAAAGGATTGTGGCAATTGTTCTTTGATGGCTCAAGAAGTAAGAATGGATCCGGTGTTGGTGTTATGTTAATTTCTCCAGAGGGAGATAAGTACTTCTCATCTTTCCGGTTGCAGTTCAGTTGCACTAACAATATTGTTGAATACGAGGCTCTTGTGCAAGGAATTCAGCTAGCCCAAAGGAAGGGAATCAAGGCCCTGACTATTTTTGGAGATAGTGAGTTAGTTGTTCATCAAGTTTCGACACGTAGTGCATCCAAAAATGATCTTTTAAGATCATATAAGAATCGAGTCTGGGACCTGATTGAAGATTTTGAAGCTTTTGGAATCCATGCAATCCTAGAAATCAAAATCAAGATGCGAGATAGGCTTTTACAATTGGTTCACAATACAACATACCAATTGATATCATGAAAGAAGGGCAGCAATTTGTTAAAATGGTGGTTCGACCAGAGTCCACGATAATGTGAGTAGTTGGCAAGTGTTTGATAGTGACAAACAAATTGTCCTCTCCTACAAGAAGAGGCGGAGTTTGCTTCTACAAAGAATCAAGATAAGTTGCAGGAGTCATATGGTGAGAAAATTATCAATTGAAAAGCAACAAGTTACCAAAAGGTTTAGTCACTTTGGAATCCATTTTCAATTCGGATGACCAAGCCACAAGACAAAGCCCTAACATGGTGGTGAGAGAAGAATATTTTGAGGAAGTTGAAGTATCGAATGAAAAATTTCTTAAGATCGGAAAAGTGTGTATACAAGAGAAAGAAGCTTTCATCAAACTTTGTCAAGAGTATCATGACATCTTTGCATGGAGCTATAAAGATCTGCGTGGTTTTGATCCAGGTATAGCACAACATACCATCAAACTGGATCCTAATGCTAAGCCAGTTCATCAGAAACAGAGACCAATTAATCCCAAAACTGAGCCACTAATGAGAAAGGAGACTAACAAGAGGACTTGGCATACACAGCTTAAGACCACCTTATGGGCAGATCGGATCACACCTAAAAGGGCCATCGGAAATTCTCCTTTCGTTCTTGTATATGGAAGAGAGGCAAAACTCCCACTCTCATTGGAGTTACCTTCTTTGGAGTTAGCTCATCAACTTGAAGTTATAGAGAGTGATCCTCTGACAGTAAGGTTTGCTGAACTCATGGAGTTAGAGGAAGTACGAGACAAGGCTATGAAAACTTTGGAGCAGCATCAGGCTCAAGTTAAGAAATATTTTGACAAGAAGGCATCCAACAGGTGTTTTCAAGAGGGAGATTTAGTTCTCAAATGGGATGAAGACAGGGCCAAACCAGGAAGGCATGCCAAGTTTGACGCTCTGGAGTGGGCCATACATCATCACAAGTTGCAAAGAGGCAAATTCATTCCATCTATCTAGGCTCAATGGAGAAGAACTGCCCATTCATGTGAATGGGATACATCTCAAAGCTTGTTTTTGAGAAGCGTTCCACCCCTTGTATAGTTAAATTAGGTGTTTTCCTCCAAGTGCTTATGCACATTGTTGTGTGTTGTTGTTTTGCTTTCCTTGTTGTTGTGTTTTGTGTTGTTCTGCACATTGTTTCATCATTGGAAGGTGTCAAGGAGAAGAAAGGTTCAAGGTTTCCATAAGAGTTTCAAAATTTGCTTCATTCAAAATTTTTGTAGTGTTCCATGGATGTCAAGCATTCAATAGATTCAATATACTTCATGCTTAGCATTCCAGGGAGGTCCAGGATATCGGCAATGCTCAAGGAGATTCTAGGATGTGTCAAAGAAAATCATACTACTTTCAGGATTCCAACATAGACTCCATGCCCAATGGATGACTTAAGGCTACTTGGAATCATGCTTAGCAGGCAATCATCCCGAGAGGTCGCCAAAAATGTTATCAATTTTACACACATGGCAAGATTGGACAATGGGGTCCTATCACGTTCAAAATGAAATAATAGTCCCAGGAACCCACCTTCGGTTATTAACGAGATGCTGATAATTAAAAATAATTCTAAATTGCATATGAAGAGATCACCTAGCATCGAAAGGCACCCAGTTGATCTCAACTCAGTGAAGAGTTCGGGGTCGAGTTGATAAAGAACCCGGTGTCAAATTGATAGTCATCTCGGAAATCATCTCGGTAGAGACTCTCAGTTGTAAGAGCTCGACGAGGTCTTGTTAATGCAAAATATAGCTCGTTGAAAATTGACGAATGAAGGGAACTCTATAAGGATCTCGGTAGAGATCGATGCATGCGGAAGTGAAGGCCAAGTCAGGGAGAGTCAAAGTTCGAGCTATCAATAAAGTCTCAATGAATTGGAAAGGTTCAAGCCACAGGTGGAAGTGAAGGTAGAGATAAGGAGTTCGACTCATCTTCGTGACTCGTTCATTTTGGAGATCATGTGGTGAGCTTCTTTTAGGACACATTCTGCAGAGCTAGGGTGATTCAAACGCAAGCCAAGGCATCAAGAGTGCCATAAAATGAATGGAGATCGTTGTGTAAATAGAGATACGTGATGGAGCCCTATCAATGGGACTCATCGAGCATGATGGATAATTCAAGGCAACTTGTTTCATGTGGATGCATTAAAGATGGTTTCTAGGATACAATTCCAGGGCTCATTGATTAATGCAAAACTGGGAGGCCTACTCGAAATAATTTTACAATGGTAAGCTCACAGAGGCAGCAAGAATGTTGGGCCAGGGTATTAGTGAATACAGTATATATATTTTCATTGGCGTTGTTCAGACCTTCCTCGGCTGAGCATTTGGTGCACAAGAGTTGACATGTTGCAGTATAGTAGAAGTTCTTTTGAGCACTTCCAGCAAGCAGGTTGTCCAACTATGTTTTTATCTATTCAACATCGAATGCATCCTCAAATTCAGGATTTTCCTTCAAGATATTTTTATGAAAATCGATTAAGTGACAGTGAGAGTGTTACCGGGAGACTTGATGAAATTTATTACAAAGATTCTCTATCGAGACCTTACTTGTTTTACGATGCAACTCATGGAAGCGAATCTCATAGAGGTGGAACTGTTTCATATCAGAATATTCATGAGGCACAATTTGCTTTGCAATTATATGAGCATCTTCAACGAGTCACTAGGTTGGCAAGCATAAAGGTTTCTGTTGAAATTATCACACCTTACAAGCTACAGCTGAAATGTTTGCACTGAGAGTTTAATGTTATCCTCAAATCTGATGAAGGAAAACTTCGGCGGAGAAAAATACGGTAGATGCCTTTCATAGGGAGTGAAAATCATGGTGATCTTGTGTCCGCAGCAAATCATGGGGTTTTTTAAGCTGATTTGGCCATAATGAATGTGACATTAACACGAGCTTGCCAGGTTGCGTGGGACATAGCTGCATTGAAGCAAAGATTGAGTTGATCAAGGGCAGATCTGATTGATGCGTAGAGCTTGGTAAAACTCATGAGAAGCTCGTCGATTCGGAGGAAATGGAGCCCGTAAGGATAAACAAGGCTCGGTGGAGTTATTGAGATGAAAACACTCGGGGCTTGTAGAACAAGTGCAAGCTTCATGAGGGGGATTTGGAAAGCAAGTATGGAAATGACGTGATGTCAAGCCAAAGAAGAAACCATGCGAAAGTTTGATGCCAAAAATGGGAGAAACGATCAAAGCGCCAAGCGTGGAAATATTATGATGGCGATATGAAGAAATTCCCATGGGAGTATGAACGTGCAAGCAAACCACCAAGTGGAAATATTGGTTTGGAAAACCATGATCAAACCTCGCGTAGGGGAGAAATTGGATCAGATTGCCAAGTGGAAAAATTACGATGGCTATCCATCATGAGACTTCCGCACGGGCCATGTAAATGGAATTCCGCGCAGCTTGGAGTGGTCCGAGTCTTTGTGCGAGTCACTCGGAAGGTAAGTCGGGGAACGTGGGAATGAGACAGTTGAAGTGTTTAATAGGATTGGACGTGGTGGTCTAGCCTGGCCAAAATTGAGTATGACACGGAGATAGGTGAAGGAGGCTCCACACATTCTGCTTACCACGCATAACATCCCTGTAAACCCGTCTACATATCTTCAACTATTGCGGACCTGCATTTCAGGAATATGCTTTCACATGAAAGAGATGCCTTCTCATGGAATACCATAATTGCAACTTACAGAAGACACACGTGTTTCCTCATGAAGCGTTGATACTGTTTCACCGAATGCAACAAACGAAGATGTCCAACACGATCGGTTCACCTATGCCAGCATACTTCTCCCAGCTGCCACGACCTTCTCCTCATCCTCTGTACAATTTTGAACTTGATGTGGTCGCGAGACAAGCTCCCACGCACAGGCAGCAGGCATGTTGCAGTACAGTAGAAGCCTTTTGAACGCTTCCAGCAAGCAGGTTGTCCAACTGTGGCTTATCCTTATTCTGAACTCGGATCTATGGCAGCTGCAGGAAACAAATATTCACTATCGTGTATGATGGATTGGAGTCACGCTGTTCGAGGCTTCATAAAATTTCCTTGAATCAGGAGATGAAGGTTTATTACGGTGCAGAATGAAACGATTCATATTGCTCAGCATTTCTTCTCCTGAAATGAATTGAATGTGAAGGTCAACTCGAAATACCGGTTGGCGTTTTGCATGCTACATCCTTGTTACTTGTAAATGGTCTCTTTGAGAAACTTGAGGGCGTGAGGGCGATAGGAAATATTTATACCCTTCCATTATGTACGTCAATCGACAATAAAAGTATTCCTTTACCAGGTTCAGAGAAACTTGTTTTTAACAAATGGACGATTATACTGTAGTTTCAAGCTAATTTTATCTAGCTTTATTTCTATTAGCTTTGATCCACGACTAAGGAAGAATTCATATGGTTGTTACCTATACATTTTTCCAAGGTCCTCTTGGTTTGCCCAGGTTGTTCAATGTATTTTTGAAGGGCTTATTTTATGTGTTGCGATTGTAACATAAAGGATCTTTTTAGTTTATGGAAAAATGAGTATGGTGTAGCTCACATGACTACCTATGCCATACTAAGATCCCAATAGTGGCATAATTGTTGATTGGAGCCGAGATTGCAGAGTGCACTTTGCCAAAATACCGAAGGGTTCTTTGCCAAAAATCAGTCTTAAGGGTGTCTATCGACATGTTATGGGCATGAGCACAGGTCATCATCATGGCAGCATTAGGTCTTTATTGTAATGGCATTTTTTCATCGTTTGGAGGGTACAAATTGTGCTTATTATGGCAAAGCCAAAACATTCTTACTACAAGTGTTATATGATAAGGAAGAACCATGAGCATTGTGGTAAAACCATTCTTTTTAGAAATATTGGGTTAAGCTCGGTATTCAAGTGAGTTTGAGCCCAGGAAAGGTAAGATCGTTTGCTGGATGAAGAGCTCGGTGACTTCACAGGAGCTCGTGGTGATGTTTCATGAAGTTTGAACGTGGAATGCATAAATGGCCTCGAGTTAACAGAGGAAAATGATAAGAATCGAGTTTGATAGCTCACCATTCGAAGGACTCAATGCAAAAGAGCGATTACCAAAGCAAGGAAAGAGTTAGTGTGGGGTTCAAAATCGATTGCAACACCGAGTTAGAGGATTCGAAACTCACCGAGTTGAGATTTGTGCAGACTCTATCCACATGGACCCCCCTCCTCTTCAAGTCAAACGGGTCAACGGGGGGTCCCAACATTATGTTAATTAAATTAATATTTTTATTTAAATATTTTAATAATAATATTTATTATTATTATTTAAATATTTTATTTAAATATTCTTTTAATTAATTGAGAAGACTAGGTCATCAGGCAATTAATGACCCATGATGGAACCTTCTCAAGTGGTTCAACTAATTGTAATAAATACATCATGGGCCTTCATTTTAGGAATGTAATTATGACCATTTCCTCTTCTTTCTCACATATTCTTCTATAAATGTAAGTTGGAAGCTCATTTCAAAGGGTTCCAATAGTTCAGACAAGTTAGACAGTTAGATATCTTAGGCAAGTGTATACTTTTCAAGAATCCTCTCTCTTCTGGCAAGTTGTTCTTGTGTGTTGAGAGAACTTTCAAGCCTCCTCTTCAAGCTGTAATGGCAACTATTGCCTCTTCTGAATGTATGATGCATTGTGCATGTTATTGAAGCAATAAAAGTGTGTGTTTGTGACTAATCTCGGTCCTTTCATCATACATGCTTCTTTGTGCCTTTCTCATACTTGGGTACACATTATGTGAGTTTAAGTTCTATTGCGAGGTTCTTGGAGTTACGTGCTTATCGAGTGGTGAAGTATTGCATGCGGTTGAGTTGTGGTGTCTGTTCACCCTTCTTGAGTTCATCCTTCTTCATAGGGGAAGCTGGTATATTTCTCGGTCGATAAAGTTTAACAAAGGGAACGCGTGTCTCTTAGTTTGTGGTATCTGTACCCTCTCTAAGTTGTAGTAGGTGAAGTTGACTGTGGTGCACACACCCTCTTCAAATTAACCCTTCTTGAGTCTGAAGACACCCTTTATTTGGTGCATCACCATCCCTAGTATAGTTTCATTTTGTAAATCTCTTTCCTAAAACCCCATGAAAATGTTAGCATAGGACTAGATAATCATTTTTGTTACACTAGGAGTAGTAAAACACTTAGTTTAGGAAGAGGAAGCCGGCCTTCTCCTTCACCGAGACTATGTAGGAAGCACTCCGAGGGCATGGGGCCCTTAGAGGTTAGCTTGGCCACTCTCCCTAACCAATTCATCTTTCATTTTCCTCAAATTACATTCTACCCTACTTAGTTTCCTTTTTATATATAAAAATTGGAAATTAAACCAAACAAATAACAAGTTGCTTAACATTTTTATCCTCATCACAACATACTTTTATTATGACTTCCATTTCTCTATCATCATCATGCATATATTATAAAAACATCTTCAACATGACCCATATCATTATTCATTGCACAAATTAATGAATCACAACCCCAACCAATTTAAAATCAACCATGCCTAAACCAACCTGACTCGATCCATGCCTAAAGATCTGAATCAACCATGCCTAAACTGACCTGACTCAACCATGCCTAAACTAACCTGACTCGATCCATGCCTAATGACCTGACTCGATCCATGCCTAAAGACTGACTTGATCCATGCCTAAACCAACCTGACTCCATCATGCCTAACTCACCTAATTTCTGTCCATATCACAAAAAAAATTAAAAGTCTCATAAAACACTGACAAATCAAGAATATCATGCATCTCATCATATACATAAATAAGTGTGTCTCAATACAATCTGTATAACTATCCCATCATGCCCATCTCAAAAAAATCGCTTCGGCATGCGAAGCCAATACTCAATACAAAAATATCATTGACATGCGAGGCCGCTCTCACGTATAATAAAATAATAAACCAATACAAAATATCTTCGGTGCACAAAGCTAGTATATGCTCAAAATTCACGAAAACTCTCGTACATCCTCACTCTCATCACCACCTACCCCTGTAGGGTGTCCCTCTACACCGTGATGGGGGTTAGATCCGATTGCCTGCCTGGGTGATACTTCTCATAAATGAGCCACCCACCACTATTTATATCTGCTTGTGACCCGGCATCATCAATCTACCGATCTACTACCTGCTCCACCTACCTTGTGAGCACTTTGTAGGGCTGTGGTAGAGGTAAGGGCATCTCTATATCGTCTCTCCTATACTATGGGAATGGTGGAGGTATGTCCTATTGCAGTCCAAATTAGCACCTAACTCTTTCAACTGGGATCATCTCGTGTTCCACGACACAATGACCTTGTATCCATCTCATAAAGTAGTTGTAGCTCGGTGAACTTATCACACATTTGCCTATATGATGGGAAGTCCACATATGGCCTCCAAATGATGTCCACCCTAGAAAACCCCTCCAATAGTCACCGGAAATAGGCCACATCATGTGTGGGCCTATCTAATCTCCGCTCTCCAATAACAGGCACCCATCACCTATATCCCACTCGTACATAGCTCCGGAGGAAAGGCATCGGCCTGGGGCATGCCCACTGGATGCACACAAACAATGTGCTCATATGCCCAACAATGAAGTAGAAAGGTACATCACAAAGGCTAAACCTACGTAGACACCCATATGCCCACAACTCTCTGTATAGCTACACCAGGAATGTTGGCACCCAGGAAAAGCTGTCTAGTCTATCATCATATCATGTAGTACCCCATCAATGAGTGGGGAAATATACCTCCCTCTACATCTAGTAGTGCAAAGCAACACACTGCCTCCATCAATAGAACTACTAGCCTTGTCTCCTTCGAATGGGCTAGGTACATCTCTCCATAGTGCACGCTGGCGCTATGGAATGTTAGCTCAGCCATCCCCTCTCCAAACACCGTCAACATCAGCTCCTTCGAGGCCTTAGAGGAGATCAAATAGACCTGTGTACCCAATATGGGTAGCCGCAAAATCTTGAACACGTCCTCCAGGGTGACTATGATCTCACCCATCGGCAGGTGGAACGTGTTGGTCACGGAATCCCATCTATCAATGAGTGTGACCATAAAACTAGGTTACCAGACTACATGCTAGTAATGTCAGACCCCACTCAAGCCCACCACCTCCACATGTCGCAACTCCTCGGGGTCGCACTCACGTGAATCACGAGCAGGGGTGGAACCCTATCCCGCATACATAACTAATCTCTCCCCGCATCCAATATAAACAAAAATTAATCTACATTTACCTCTACCCATCTCACCCACCTAGCGTGTGGTACTTTTGGCCCTTGCTCTCCAAAACCCAACCAAAGTGCGGTTCTATCTAACTAACCCGGTCACCCCTAAAGCGCATCGGTCACCTATTTCGTGCTTGATACTAGTTTAACCCTCTACCGATGTCGGCTCAACCCGACCGATGCCGGTCATTGTCGTGGAAAAAACCCGTGACCCCCAAACCATCCCTTCTCAAAAAAAAATTCTACCCCCGATACTTCTACCCACCTAAAATCACCTACACCTCGCCCTACACCTCATCCCTTACCCTCTTCTCCCACTTATCTCTCTTCCCACTCCTCTTCTACCCAATTTACCCTCCATTTCCAAATTTTATTTTCCCCCACCCAAACTAAAAAACATAAACCCAATTTGACAAATCACCTAATCTATCTAAAAAAATACAACAAGAGTTGACACTTACCTCATCGTCGTTTGCCGTTGTCGTGGTGCACATTTGGTTACTATCTTTGGTGGCCCATTTGATCCCTCTCGGCCTCTACCATCACCAAATCACTACCCTACCACTCCACCCAATCAAATCACGCCCACCAATCCTATGGACCCACCTCTCACCAACCAATCACCCACCGTTCAGATCACCGACTCAACCCTCTGTTCTGTCTAGACACTTTTTCCCTTTTCTCTCTCTTTTGTGTCGTTTTCTCAATTCGCTAGAAGACAAATGAATAACAAAAACATTTTTTTTTTTGTTTTTATAATAAACCTAACCTAACCGATGCCATTTTTACCTTCACCAGCATCGGTCATGTTCCCTACCTTACCATGGTTGGTTACACTCTACCGGCGTCGAGTTACCCTCGAACCGGCATCGGTCACCCTCTCTTGCACATTGCCCTAAATTTTACCCTATTACCCTGCCCATCACTCCTTTTTTCCACACCTAACCCTTACCTTGATCATTTACTCCACCCCACCTTTACACAAACCATTTACCTCACCCTCCTGACCTCATCATTTACTACCTAATCTCATCCTCCTTTGGGGAATCATTATTTTTCCCATTCCTCGGCCCTACCCGTCTTTGTGACCTAGATACTTGGACCTGAAAAATTGCTAGTGACCTATGACCTCATGTGTCCACTATACCTTGTGGCAATCATTACCTATGTTGTTGACCTAATGAATTTACCTTGCCTCCGGCCATGACCATCTATCTTGACCTTACCTTTGGTGTACGGAACATACCTAAACACTCTTGCACTGACTTGTGTCATGTTTCGACCATATCCTATACCTTGGATACCAGAATCACTTCAACCTTGTTTGGATAAACCTATCGACCTTAGACAATGTAGATTTTTCCTACTCTTCAACCTAGTAGCATGCTGCAGTTTATATGTGTGCGTGTGTTTGAATGTTACTACCTTTGACCCTGACCCATTACCTAGATTACCCGAGTAGACCTTGCTCCTTTTTCCCTATTACCCACCTTCCTTTTCATCACATTTTCCTTTTATCAAACCACTCACCGATTCTACCTTCTGCCTCGTTAGTTCTTGGTTTGAGGGGGATCACCTCCATCCACACATGGGGCAACCACATCTTATTTTTGTCAGTGTCACTTACCAATACAAGATACGCAACAAAAAGGGGAAAAATGTAGACACTAAAATTAGGTCACACTCCCCTTTGGTCCCTCGACAAATAAACACTTTCATCACATTCACCTAGCCATGGCCCCCTTCACCTCACTATAATATTAATTTAATTATCAAAATTAAATTAATTCATTATCCTCACCATATTTATTATTTAAATATTTTAATTTAGATAATGCCCACATATCCACCTCACCTAGACACCTCATCTAGCCACCTCACCCTAAGACCTATTCTTAGTAAGTTGCCATAACTAACTAAGACTTACCCAAACCCTAAAAATCAATGCCTACATTCCCTCTAACCACATTCTCACATGCTTAAAAGAAGCTTCTAGTATAATCCACGAGTGAACGACACAAGATCCTAGAAAATCAAGGGGATCTACCTAGTTTAGTAAACCTAGGAAATCCTGCCCTAACCGATATTGGTTACCCTTAACCACTGCTAGTTAAGCCGGAACCACCATCGATCACCTTTTAATCCCCAAAACAACCTTATTTTTGAGGTTGGAAAAATATTGGCATGATTCCTAAGAGATAACACATCTTTTGAGAACAAGTTTCCATGAGAACATGCATGCAAGGAAGGAGATCAAGAATTTTCTCTTGCACAGACATCCAACATTCACCCAACAACCATCCAAAGAACCACCCAACATAGATTTGATCCAACCAAGCAAAAAGGAATGCACATGCAGCCCATGCAAGATTTCCCCAACGTTTGGTGATCCTCCATAAGCATTCAACCTCTTACCAACACCTTCATTCCTCACTCACAGACATCTAGAAATAGATTTCAAGTAAGTAGAACAGTTTACTCCTCTGGTTCACTCATTTAATCATTGCATCTTCATCCTTTGTTCTCCTAGCCACCCATTGAACTCCTTCAATACTCACTCCTCCATATCCCCATTAAACCCTCACCAAATCCCATCCAAATGACCTAATACCTCATTTTGACCAGCCTAGTCCTTTGTGCAATCATAAGGGAGATCCAAAGCTCATTTTGTGGCATTCCCAGTTTTCCACAGTAATCGGCACCGGTTCTCCCCAACCGGCATTGGTCACCCTTAACCGGAATTGGTCTCTATATTTACAATACAACCTAGAACAGTGACCTATCCACCTATCCCCGCATCACCCTTAATCACTTGTGACCTACCTAAGACCTCTGTCAGACCTGCAGAGACCTAGAACCAATTACTTGACCTTCGGATCTTATTTTAACCTAGCCTATTAGATTAGATCTTTCTTATTGTTTTTTGAATGAGATACCTAAATCATTTTAATTACAATAGGATTTACTTTATTACCAGCATTAAATTGTTTTAAACAATGGATTGACAGCCGTCTAGAAAGTATCACACTTCTCGAGATCCAAGACACGATAGGTAGTCTCACCGCATATATTGTTTAACTTTTATTTGGTGGTCTTGTGTTCTATTTCAGGTAGTTCCTCCTAGCCAAAAGGAAGCTCTCATGATCAGCTATGGATTTAGAATTCATACACACGCAACAACCTATCAACCAAAATTTCAACAAGTATTCCTCTTATGCCCATTACCCTATCTATTTCATCACTTTCAAAGAAACATCTTAGAACTAGGTGAAACAACGGTAGGTTCTCTTACTATGTTTTTACCTTTCCTTGTTAGAAAATTAGTTGATGGGTGTGATATGATTTTAGGTCTCAATTAGATTTGTAGGTCTAATTTTATCATTTCTATGAATCATTTGCGACTCAAATTAATCCATAGTAATAAATTTAGTTCTATCGATAGTATGCCACCATGTACTCCATGGTCATCATCTCCTTGAAAATCAATTAATGCATCTCCTAATTCCTCATCTAGTACATCAAAATTTATGTTACTAAAAGCACAATCTACTCCTAGTTCACCAACCTACACATCATCTATGTGGCCTTACCACTCTTCTATTCCTATGAATCAATATAGGCCCATTCCTTCCACGGTTATTACATCTCGACATAGGTCACCACCTTATTTTATTCCACGTGGGTGTATATTACCTCCACCCTTGAATTCTTACCGATCTCCATCACCTACGCATTTTTCACACCATGGTGCTCATCATATAGTCATCCATCCCATGTGCATAAAATTCACTCACATGCGCATTGGAAATCTACTACACCATCGATACTAGAACATGGTCATAGGCCTTTGTCACCACAAACATTAGATGAAGGGCATTTTTCTTTAAATTTTATTGGATTGATTATTTGATCATGTACACTTGGGGGGAATATCACTTAAATCCCCCCACCTAACATCAACACATCTCCCATACTTGCATATTCCTACATTAGCCTCTTAGCATAAGCATATTCATTTACACTTTAGTATTAGCATTTCTTGATGACGTACTCTTTTGCATCAGTTCACAATAAAATTTTGAGAGCATACTATACACATGAACCCCACACACAACACATTAGACACTAAACATCACATACCTTTAGACATATTACATACCGTATCTTACATTTTCTCTACATCATTTTTTTTTTGACCTTAGCTCATATACATATCATACATATTATACAAACTATACTACTAGTCGGTCATAATACCTCTATCATCTATGCGTCTTACATACTACCCATCCTACATGTTAAATAACATTTAATTCACACATATTTCTATACATAATCTACATCATGTATTACACATTTTTCACATCACATGGTTTTCTCTCATCATTTTACATACTACATCTTCTTATACGTGATGCACTCACTACCTTATAATTTACTCTATTTGTATGGTCCATACTAGACCATTAAGGCTATATATTTCCAATGGACCTCATCACATTAACGTATTCATTATTCAAACTCTTATCATGCAACATTCCTAGGTTGATGACATACGCTATAGGCTAAATGGTCACTTACTATATTATCTTGTAGTGATGTACGCTTTAGGATCACTCATCACTCTTTCATTCATCTTGTTGTGATATACACTTGTCTACAACCTCACACATACATCATCTCTAGGTCACATATCACCAACACACATATACATTCAACATGTAACACAAAACACACTTTGTTCGACCATTTCCCAATGATGGACTCTCATTTACATTTCATTCTTGACTCGAGGGGGAAAATGAACCTCACTACATAAAATTCCATTTACTTGGGGGCATGTGACTCCTATCATCCATCTTGCATTCCATTCTATCCATCCACGATATTTGCATATCTTGGTTACATTTAATCTTTCTTGCATTTACTTGTACATGTTATCTTAACTACACATGCTAAGTAGATCTCGTGTATGTCATTATCTTTACCACACACACATGTGTGTTTACATCCTTTTTCTAGTTGTGATCATAGATACTGGTCTTTTACACACAACATGGATTCTTGGCCAATACAAGTCCCACAACAGCTATTGGGGAATCCATATTCGTACACTATAGGTGCTATTGTTTTATTTTGTACTTAGCACACTACTTTATTTGTTATACACACTTTTAACATACACTTTATCTTTCTAACATGCTAACAGGAACTTCATGTGCAACATTTGTTTATAGGATTACTTGTTACCATGGGTATCTGTTGCTTGTACTTGATTGTCTTTGTTTGCTTTATTATATGTGGGCCTTGCCCTTTGTTTGGTGTGCACACTTGCTTGTTTGTATGCAAGCACTATGGACTTGAGTCTCTTGCGACATCATGAGTGATGTACCATGTTTGTAAGCCGCTTTTGTGGCCTACATTATTTTCTTGGTTGTTTTAGCTTACACATTTCTTGTCTAACTTACATTTGGTCCTATACATGCATGATTGTTCATACTAACACTTTTGTTTCTACCCACTTGTTTGTGTGTGCCTTGGTTTCTACCAAGCACATCCCTTTCCCCAAGGCATAGTTTCCATAATCAATTCTCTTTTAGGGCCTTATTCTCCTATCTACGACATCGAATGTGCCCTAAAAGAGGGGGCATCATTTGGGTTTACACACTACACAACATAGAACCGGTACAGTTTAGTTTTTAGTTTTCACCCATGACATGGTTATACAAAGTGAGTGGGTTCGAATAGCTCTGAGAACTCCAATACACAATGACTCTTACATGACATGTAGTCCTTAAAGCATTATGGGGAGTAGTTATAGGTTAGAGGATAAATCAAACATTCCTCTTTATACTAATTTTCCAAAGTGTCATCAGTCCATTGCACAAAAATGAAGTACTACAGAGATCTCTTCATACTCTTAGAGAAGTAATTATAGGTTATAGGAACACCAAACTTTCTTCCCTACACTTCTTCGACCACAATGGTTGTAGGCACCTAGAATTAACACTGCTAATTTCTATATCGTTGTCCTCCGTGTCCCCTTCATTATCACATTACACCCCTCATATTTATTAAATATTAACATCATCACCATACTCACATAATTCCACATCCATAATTAATTAATCCTAACCCTTCATTTATTATTTAACTTCTTACATTACCTAGGTCATATTTCCTCCCATAGCTAAAATAAATAAATAATTAATTAATTTACCTCTCACACCTCACCATGACACCTCACTAGGAAATATCGCTAACCACCTAACCTCCTCTAAAACTACCTTCTAAAAATCTCTAACTTCTTCCTAACCTCCTCTAAAACAACCTTCTAAAAATCATAATGACTCATTCTAACCGCCTAAATCATAACTATAACAATATTCTAAAAATAAACACTTAACCACCACCGAATTATTCATAACCACCTAAATCATAACTAAAACAAAAAAATCTCTCACCCTTATCCTAACTACTTTTGAAATCCTCCAAAATTAAGATCAAAATAAAAATAAAATCATCCTTTTCAACCAAACTCGAACTACCTACAATCGTCGACGATTCTCTCCTATTTTCACTATAAATACAAGTTCTTGGCTTCCATTTGAGATTGAATGGAAGGTGGATGAGACTCTAAGATTTCATATTCTATTCTTATTTCATCGTAGACCTCTCATAGAGCCAGAGATTATCCAAAAAATCTTCTTCAAGTGTCATTCATACGTTCAAAATCACACTGACTGTCTTCTTGCTTCAAAATATTTCTCTCATGGGTAATATAATATTTTGTTGTATTTTTATAAAACTATGCAAGGTAATTAGTTTCCTAGCTTTAGTACATTATTTTTCATCATTTCCAAGCTTAATCAACCTTTTAAACCTTTTTTCAAGTCTCTGATTTGTCCATTTTTGGCATGTACTTTTTCACAGCAATCATTGGTGATTCCCAAAATCACTGGATATTGGCCCAGTTATTAAAATTTCACATAAAATCACTGGAAATTATTTGATCCAATGAAAATATATTGAAATAGATTTCTGTTGCTTCTTTCGGTTCATGAAACAAAGCTATGGTTAAAAAGTTATGATCAAAACATCAGAGGGTGGTTTTTATTAGATCTAGAGCTCCACCATCAACAAAATCATCATTCCAAGGCCTTCTCAAATCAAGTAATATCACATTTTCAGTCTTATTAGTTAGTTGAAATTAGGGAATTTCCTTTCCTTCACATCATTGTCTTAATCACTCATCATTTAATAGCTTGAATCATTTCTTTGTATTCATCTGTTTATCATTTATTCTATAATCACCAGATTAATTTCTTGAATGTGGATTGACATCCCTTGCAAGGAATTCCATTGATTTCCGGGTCCGGCCTCTCGTCAGGAAATCCACCATATATTTTACTAACTCCATCTTATGTGATTGTTTTTTATTTGTAGGATTTCTTTCAGGAAACAAAGAATATTTTTTCACTTTATACAGTGAGTGCAATATCACACTATCCACATCGTGGGTATCCTAGAAACCCTACCATATTGAGGTTGGTAAGGTCGTATCAGCTTGCTTACAAAAATAGGTTGAATAATGGTAAGATTTATTTAGAACATTTTGGCATGCTCAAGTGGGATATCCATTTGTCCCTTTCTTTCTTACTTCATTTTAATCAATAATATATATTCACATTTTTAATTGTATGGAAATCAATAGTGATTGGCTTAATCATTCGCATGATTAGCCCAATCACTTGCAATTTCCTATGTAGTTTCCTATAATCTCATAGTTTGGTTTTATATTTCTTGTTTTCTATTTATTTTAATCTTGTTGTAGGGAATTCTTATTGAGAGGCTTGTTTTTTGGATTTGCTAATTGGGCACTTATTAAAGTTGCTAAAATTTGGAACAAAACATAAAAAAGTAGTGCTCACATGGTAAGTCATGAATGCCTTCCTCTTTTCTTTCCATTTTGCATTTTTATTTGTTTGTTCTCAACAAAACTTAACATTTCATTTGGGTCTTAAAAAAACCAAATCTACATCCTTCTTGTTTCACATAGCCTAATTAGGAGGTAAAATTGGTTACATCCACTCAATCCTCCCCCCACACACAACCAAACCAAGTACACAATAAAAAACACATTCAAACACTTCCCACCTAGGTGAAACTGATTAGGATTTCATCACACAACAGGGAAAATTACTTGGTGTTTTGGCCGAGTATAAAAACATGCATATCAATATATTTTGGCTTAGCACCCAACCCCCTTATTATAGTGGGACCATGAGGTGAGGGGGTAGGCCCCAGTACCATGCCCTTACCGACAATAGTACATAGTTAGGCCTCACGTACCTTTGGGTATATCTAGGATGCCACCCATAGACATAATTGAAACCATCCATAGCTTTCCATTTCCTAGGACCCATCATCTGTTTTTCACATTTCACTTTTCTTAATTAAATCAAGAAAATTTAAAATTTATTTTTCTTGCTTATCTACTATTTATAAATTCATCCAGTTGTTGATTAGGAAATTGTGTGTTTGTTTGCTAGAAATTTTGTGAAAATATGTATGCATCATTATCTACACCAGTACAACATTATAACCCATTTTATCAACCTATCACATCTCATTCAACTTTATTTAGCTCTGACATGTTTCCAGCATCATCTAGGCCATCTTATGTTCCCTCTGGAACTTCTACCTCTTATCCAATTCAACAATCCTACAATAATCCCATCCAACAAACCTATGACTATTCTTCACAACCAAACTATTTCCAAACTATTGCTTCTTAGTATATGTCCAATGTATCTCAACAAGTGGTCTTTCCAACACCCCCTTCTTCATCACAAATATCATCAGAATCTCAATATCCCTCATCTTGCATCTAATCAATCCATCTCTTCTTCAATCCCATTTTCACTACCTCAGACATCCCAAATCAATGCACATATCCCTACTTAGGCCCAATCAACTCCTATCATCCAACAACAACAACATACTTAACATTTCTCCACATCTCCACACATCCCTTTATCATAACCCACTTCATAAACAATATCCTCTAAAGCTACCCTCATAAATATTTGCATCAAGTCCATTTATTAAAAACTATAATACTTCACATTTTCATTAGTCAAATCAATCACGTCCTCTTGTCAATTCCTTCACATTTAATCTTTCAAATTATTCCATACAAGATCTCAGAAACAAATTAGACAATTTAGAAACCACTACCCAAGTATCTAAACACATCCTCACTTATGATCAAGTTTGTAATGAACCCATCCATCCATCAGATTCCATATAAGCCCTATCCTTCGCATTGTGAATTGCTTGAATTTACCATGTTCCATGGCCAGGAGGATGCTACACAACACATACTCTCCCTTTACATAGTTTTTCTATCTCATCATCCATGATCAAGATCTTCTTCTTAGAACCTTTCCCATGTCATTAATGGGACTTTCCTTGGACTGGTATAACTCCCTCCCTCAACACTATTTTATCTCTTTCACTCAGCTAGCCCTATTGTTTCTCAATCACTTCACTATAAATGTCACTCACAAAATCACCATTTCTGACCTTGCTACCATCAAACAATCCAAAAATGAATCCCTTGGAGACTTTGTCACTAGATGGCAAAGCACTATCAATCAATTGTCTTTTCCACTTCGCAATTAGAATTAATCGATTTTTTACTTGATCATGTTCCCATCACATATCATCCACCCTTAAAATCCATACATTCCACACCTTCGATGAAGCTTTCGCCTTCGATGAAGCTTTCGCCATATGTAGGAAGTTAGAAATCCAAGCCCTCGAAGAAGGCCATCTCAATCCTCAATCTCCACATGTCTCATATAATTCCCCTAGATCTTTTATGATTGAGACGATTTGGGCTACAAATATTTTATCGATTCCTCTATAGCTTCCTATGATTCGGATAAAACTACATATGATTACCCTAGGTTTTCCACGATTTAGATGAAACTACATAGGTTCCATCTCGATTCCCTAGGTATTCCCATGATTCGACGGAATTACCACATATGATGACATTACTTGTCTTCCTGACTCAACACCCTCGATAGAATCATTCCATATAGATAATGTGTATCCCTCGAGCTACGTCATTAACAATATTACATGTGATCTTCCTATAAGAAGACTCGTTCATCACCAATGTTTTCTCTTGAAAACTTAGAATCAATGGATCCTCTTTTCAATGATTCTCACACATCGATATCACCTGTTTCCACTGTCTAGTCATCCATTACCTCCATGACAACCCTTAGATTCCACTTTGGAATTTGTTACTAAAGAAGCCTTTGTAATTGAAGATCTTGATATTCAATCACTTATTGAATTAATAAAAAAACTAGAAAACTCATGTAATCCACCTCAATCATGTCTAGAAATAACACCTCCCTCATTTGAATTAGACCCAATCATATCCCCAGATACTCACTTACCTTCTAGCCTAGAACATTGCCTTGAATCAAACACTACACAGTCAAATACCATCACACTCATGACCTCACCCTTGTCATTTGACACAAGTCCCTCTTCTCTATCTAATGCAAACATTACAAAATAAAACTGATCACATTCACCACCTCATCCTCATCATCCATTGTAAAATACCATCCTTTACCTAAAATAAATACTATGAAATATAAGTACGTGTCATCTAAGGCCTCAAATTTATCGTCCATTATGGGACCCCATCCTTTATCACAATCTAATTCTATCAAATCTATGGATCCACCCTTACTATCAATTTCAGGACCCCATCCTTTAGCTCAATATCATGACACACAATCAAACCCTATCTCATCCATCAACCATCCCTCCTCCTCTATTTTGGGACCTCATCCATCATCCAATCTTATCAATCACACATGCCATCCCTTTCTTGGGTCATATTCTCCCTCTTATCAACCTCACAACATCCCTATGATGTTCCAACACCATACAACATCCATGAATCCACCCCATCCAAAAATAAGACGTGTCCTCCTAAGTGCTCTTGTAAGCCAAGGTCAAAATACATTAATCCAAATCCCCCAAAAGGGAATTACATTGATATCCTTGATAGAATCATGAAAGCCTCTCTTATCACATTACCACTAATCAAAACACCCCATCCACATACTCGAAACCTACTTGGTATGATCAAGACAAAACCTTTTCCTACCATAGATGCTTAAGGCATAGCATAGACGATTGTAAAGAAATTAAATCCATAATCCAATGACTCTTCCTTATTGATGATCTTCTCCTAGAAGAGGACCATCCTAACCCATCATTAACATTACCAATGTAATCACCCTCATTAATGTCCTCACTGAAATCTATAGGACAATGAAGACACATTTATTATATTGTCAACAAACATTCATCGGGAATATTTTGACTTTCTTCTTTGAAGTACAATTATCCTCATTAACACCTTCCTTTGAAGGTCCATCAATCTCATAAGCACCTTATTTTGAAGGACCATTATCCTCATTAACACCTTCCTTCAAAGGTCCATCAATATCATCGCGCCTTCCTTTCAAGGACCATTATCCTAATTCATACCTTCCTTTGAAGGTTCCTCAATCTTCATTAGCACCTTCCCTTGAAGGTCCCTCAATCTCATCAAAACCTTTTATTGAAGGTCTCTCAACCTCACCAATTTTCATTTCTTCCTTAAAGGTCTATCAACCTCATCAAAATCTATTCACAAGGAACTGACAATGTCTTCACCGAGATTTACTGGAACCAAGGGTCATCTCAGCCAAATCTTGACAAAACTTCTTCATGTGTTTTCCCATCACCTACTAGTGAATGCCCCTTATCTAAAACTAGTATAATTCACCCACTTATACAAACAAAACATCAACATACTCAAAGAAAAGGAAAAACCAAATCTTCGTCATCTACCCCTCTTTATCAATTATCTTCTTATACCCCATTCAAATTTTCCACAAGACCAAAACTTCTATCATCCTCAGGACATCATTCCTTTTAACACATGTCATTTCTATCCACAATATTATGTTGGGAAGGCTCCTATCTACTGAGACTTTGAAAGTCTTACTTTACATACCTTCCCTTTTACACGTCATCACCAAACCTATCCTATCAATCTAATCAAAATGTCATTACTTTGGAGTAAATGTGGAATGTTTTCCCTTAATTGGATTGGACCATATAGAATGGGGCTACCTTTTAATGTCTTGCACTTGCAACATTTCTACTGTTAACACAATTACCATCATGAAAGTAGTCACACCAAAGGTCTTATTCCCTCATTAGCTAGCCATTTTATCATCATAATGATTTGAGATAATTTAGTTTTTCTGTCACAATCCTTAATACAACTTAAAGATGAGTACCACGGATTTGTTCATCATATCTTTCACATGGAAAATTTTCTCTTTAGTAGAAACCCCGCTATCATTACATCCATCCATCTTGTCTACCAACCAAAGACACGTATTAGGGAACACATGTGTAGTGTGTCCACACATTTCTTTTCCCCTCCTTGAAATGGTCTATTAGGGTCCTATCCTCAGCTCAAAATAAAGTCAAAAATACCTATGAATGCTTCCTATCAAATTCAAAAGCAATAGTCTGATCCCTTGAAGGAAAACTACCAGTCAAAATTATGGACCAATCCCTCGAAGGATGACCATCTCTTCAAAATAAAAAAACATAGACCATACCCTCAAAGGATGGCTACCCATGTAAAAAGCTTTCGTATTGATCAACCTTCAAAATCCAAAATCAAAGCATCCTATGAAAGCTTCCCACATTGATCAACTTTCCCATTTTATAAAACTTCCCACATCGATCAGTTTGCATCAAAATAAAAAATGTGAAGCTGGGGAATTTTCTATGAAACCATTGAAAGGAGAACCCTCTTTTCCTCACGCAACCTACATATCTCATCCCTTCTCATACCCTTAGAAGGTAAACTCTGTCATTTAAATTTATATCTAATATCCTAAGTGTGACTACCCATTGTTAGTCATTTGTTAACATTCATGTAAAGGCTAAAAGTGCAAGTGCCTTCACGTTGTTATTTCCCATCATATATGTATCAAATCCAATACAAATAAATCAATCCATGTTTCATCCTTGACCATGGTTTTGACAAAACATTAAATCACTTTAACATCAATATCAAATACACATCATGCCTAAAACATAACTTTAACAATTGTCAACCCTTCCACTTCAACATCTATCAAAATTTCTACCAAAATCTATTAATCACATCAACATCATACATCAAAACAATCTTGAGCATATATCAACATTTTATTGTTGTTTCACTCATTTAAGTCAACACTTGTTAATTAAATATCTCCTCCATTATTATATCCTTGATTCTTGTAAGGACACATATCTAGTCCTCATAATCCCACCTTTGTGGCAACATATATTCTTCATCTTTTGACCTTGTTAAAATATCTTATCCATCATCAAAATTCATGTTTATAGGACACAAACCCTTTGGTTCCCCTATCACTTGAATTCTTGGTCTTGTAAGCCCACCTTTGTGGAAACATCAATTTTTGGTCCTTTGACCTCATCAAATCATACTATCATCTTTTTATCAGTTAAGTCATATTTCTATAGGACATGAACCCTTTGGTTCCCCTATCACTTGACTTGGAATTATAGGCCCACCTTTGTAAGCAACATGGATTCTTGGTCCTTTGACCTCATTGAAACATTTTCTCTATCGTTAAAAAGTCATATGTATATAGGACATGAACCCTTTAGTTCCCATATCACTTGATTTTATGGTGACATCCATCTTTTTTTTCCTCATCTTGGGGCATCACTTTATCATCTTCCTATCCTTGTATCTTTCCATCTATATCTTTCAAATTCATGATCAATTCAATTTTTTAGTGATCCCTTGTTTAAGAGGGATTACCTCATCATGTAATTTTGTAACATTCATCTATCACATCTTGTTCTTGTCTCATGGTTTGTCTTAGAACCACTCGATAAAAAAGGGGCAAATGTAGACACCTAAAATTAGCACCACTAATTCATACGTTGGTGTCCACCAAGTCCCCTTCATTATCACATTACACTCCTCATATTTATTGAATATTAACATCATCACCATACTCACATAATTCCAAATCCATCATTAATTAATCTTAACCTTCCATTTATTAATTAACCCCTCACATTACCTAGGTCATATTTCCCCTCCCATGGCTAAAATAAATAAATAATTAATTAATTTGCCCCTCACACCTCACTATGACACATCACTAGGAAATATCGTTAACCACCTAACATCCTCTAAAACTACCTTCTAAAGATCTCTAAATTATTCCTAACCTCCTCTAAAACAACTTTATAAAAATCATGATGACTCATCCTAACCACCTAAATCATAACTAAAACAATCTTCTAAAAATAAACACTCAACCACCCCTAACTTATTCATAACCACCTAAATCATAACTAAAAAAAAAAATCTCTCACCCTCATCCTAACCACATTTGAAATCCTCCAAAATCAAGATCAAAATAACAATAAAATCATCCTTTAATACCAAACTTGAACCGTTTGTAATCGCGGTGATTCTCTTCTTTTTCACTATAAATATAGGTTCTCTACTTCCATTTGATATTGAATGGCTGGTGGATAGGACTCTAATATTTCATATTCTATTATTCTTTCTTTGTATACCCATCACAAAGCCATAGATTTTCTAACAAAGCTTCTTCACGCATCATTCATACGCCGAGAATCATACCGACAATCTTCTTGCTTCAAAAATCTTTATCTCACAAGTAATCTAATATTTTGTTCTAATTTTATCAAATTATGCTAGGTAAGTAGATTCCCTAGATTTATTACATTATTTTAAATTATTTCCAAGCTTAATCAACCCTTCTAAACTTTTTTTTTCAAGTCTGGATTCGCTTCCATTTTCACTGTATTTTTTTCACAATAATTTTGGTGATTCCCAAAATCACTAGAGATTTACCTAATCTCCAAATATTCACACACAATCACTAGTGAATCTTTCAACCACTAAAAATATCTTGAAATCAGCTTTCCAATGCTTCTTTCATTTTGCAAAACAGAGCTACGGTTCAAAAGTTATGATCAAAACATCAGAGGGTGGTTTTTATCAGATCCAGAGCTCCACCATCAACAAAATCATCATTCCAAGGCCTTCTCAAATTAGGTAATATCACATTTTCAGTCTTATCAGTCAGTTGAAATCAGGTAAGTTCCTTTCCTTCACATCATTTTCTTAATCACTCATCATTTAATAACTTAAATCATTTCTTTGTATTCATCTATTTATCATTTATTCTATAATCACTAGATTAATTTCTTGAACGCAGATTGACATCCCTTGCAAGGAAGTCCATTAATTTCTGGGGACTGGCCTTTGTCAGGAAATCTACCATATATTTTACTAACTCCATCTTGTGTGAGTTTTTTTTATTTGTAGCTTTCTTTCAGGAAACAAAGAAGCCTTGTTCACTTTATTCACGGAGCACAATATTACACAATCCACATCTCATGGGTATCACGGAAACCCCGCCATATTGAGGTTTGGAAGGTCTTATCAGCTTTCTTATAAATATAGGTTCAAGACTCAAGTAACATTTATCCTGAACATTATGGTATGCTTGGCGGGACACCCCTTTTCCCCTTTCTTTCTTATTTAATTTTAATCAATAATATATATTTATTATTTTTAATTGTCTGTCAATTGTCAGTGATTGACTTAATCGCCCATGATTAGCCCAATCGCCTACAATTTCCCTTTGTAGTTTTCTATAATCCCATAGTTTGGTTTTCTCTTTCTTGTTTTCTATTTCTTCTAACTGGTTAAGGCATTCTTACTTAGAAGATTTTTTTGGATTTACTAATTGGGTGCTTTAGAAAATTACTAAAATTTGGAATAAAAATAAAATAGGAGTTCTCTCACAAGTGTGAGTCCTGAACACCTTCCTCTTTGCTTTCCATTTTTCATTTTTTTGTTTGTTCTCAATGAAACTCAACATTTCATTTTGGGTCGTTAAACAAACCAAATCTACATCCTTCTCATTTCACATAATCTAATTAGGAGGTAAAATTGGTTACATACACTTACTCATCCCCCACACAACCAAACCACGTACATAATAAAAAAAATGCATTCAAACACTTCCCACCTAAGTGAAACTGACTTGGTGTCAATGCAGTCGTCAATTATAAACACCTGCTGTTGGTATATTTTGGCTAAGCACCCAACTCCCTTATTGTAGTGGGACTGTGAAGTGAGGGGACAGGACCCAATACCATGCCCATATTGATAGCGGTAAAATTTTTGACCTCACATACCTTTAGGTATATCGAGGACTCCACCCATAAACATACCTAAAACTAGCCATAGCTTTCAATTTCCTAGGACCCATCATCTGTTTTTCACATTTTACTTTTCTTAATTAAATTAAAAAAAAAAATTATTCTCTTTTCTTATTTAATTTATAAATTCATCCACTTGCTGATTAGGAAATTGTGTGTTTGTTTGCTAGCAATTTTGTTAAAATATGTATGCATCATTATCTACACCAGTACAACATTATAACCCATTTTATCAACCTATCATATCTTAGTCAACTTTATTTATTTAGCTGACATGTTTCCAACATCACCTAGGCCATCTTATGTTCCCTCTGGAACTTCTACCTCTTATCCAATTCAACAATCCTACAATAATCCCATCCAACAAACCTATGACCATTCTTCACAGTAAAACTATTTCCAAACTATTATCGTTTCTCGCCTATGTCCAATGTATCTCAACAAGTGGTCTTTCTCACACCCTGTTCTTTATCACAATACCATCACAATCTCAATATCCCTAATCTTACATTTTATAAATCTATCTCTTCTTCAATCCCATTTTCACTACCTCAGACATCCCAAATCCATGCACATATCCCTACTCAGGCCCAATCAACTCCTCTCATCCAACAACAACATACTCAACATTTTTCCACATCTCCCCACATCCCTTTATCACAAACCACTTCACAAACAATATCCTCTCAAGCTACCCTCATCAATCTCTACATTAAGCCCATCTGTTACAAAACTATACTACTTCACATTTTCATCAATCAAATCAATCACGTCCTCTCGTCAATTCCTTCACATTTAATATTACAAATGATTCCATACAAGATCTATCAAATAGATTAGACAATTTAGAAACCACTACCAAAGGATCCAAACACATCCTCACTTATGATTAGGTTTGTAATGAACCCATCCATCTCAGCCATGTACCATATAAGCCCTATCCTCCACATTGGAAATTTCCTTAATTTACCATGTTCCATGGCTGTGGAGGATGCTACGCAACATATTTTCTCCTTTACACATGTGTGTTATCTCATCATCCACGATCAAGATATTCTTCTTAGAACCTTTCACATGTCATTAACGACTCACCTTGACCGGTATAACTCCCTACCTTAACATTATTTTCTCTCTTTCACTCAACTAGCCCTATTGTTTCTCGATCACTTCTCTATAAATTTCATTCATAAAATAACCATTTCTGACCTTGTTATCATCAAACAATCCAAAAATGAATCCCTTGGAAACTTTGTCACTAGATGACAGAGCATTATCAATCAATTGTCTTTTCCACTTCCGCAGTCAAACTTAATCAAGTTGTTTACTAGATCATGCTCCCATCACATATCATCCACCCTTAAAATCCATGGATAGTAAGTTAGAAATCCAAGACCTCGAAGAAGGCCATCTCGATCCTTAATCTCCACGTCTCATCCAATTACCCTAGATATTTCTACAATTCAAATGGGCATTTACACACGTTTTATCTGATTCCCCTAGATATTCCTATGATTCAATGAAACTACATACGATTCCCCTAGGTCTTCCTATAATTCAGATGAAACTACATACATTCCATCTAATTTCCTAGGTCTTCCCATGATTCAAAAGAAATTACCACACATGATGAAATTACATGTCTTCTTGACTCAACACCCTTGATAGAATCATTCCATATAGATAATGCGTGTCCTTGAGCTACATCATCAATAATATTTGATGTGATCCTCCCTATAAGAAGACATGTTCATCACCAATGTTTTCTCCTAAAACAATTAGAATCATTGGATCCTCTTTTCGATGATTCTCACACATTGATATCACTGTGTCCACTATCCAGTCATCCATTACCTCTACACAACCCTTAGATTCCACTTTGGAATTTGTTACTAAAGAATCCTTTGTAATTGAAGATCTCGATATTCAATCACTTATTGAATTAATCAACAAACTAGAAAACTCATGTAATCCACCTCAATCATGTCTAGAAATAACACCTCCCTCATCTAAATCATACCCAATCATATCCCTAGATACCCAATTACATTTTAGCCTAGAACATTTCCCTGAATCAAACACTACACAGTCAAATACCATCACACTCATGACCTTTCCCTTATCATTTGACATGAGTCCCTCTTCTCCATTGAATGTATACATTTGAAATAAAAATTGATCAAACGTGCCACCTCATCCTCATCATATGTCATAAAACACCCTCCTTTACCTAAGATCAATACTACGAAAACTAAGTACATGTCATCTAAGGCATAAACTTTACTTTCCATTATGGAACCCCATCATTTATCACAATCTAAGTCTATCAAATCTATGGGTCCACCCTTACCATCAATTTTGGGACCCCATCCCTTAGCTCAATATCATGACACACAATCAAACCCTATCTCATCCATCAACCATCCCTCCTCCTCTATTTTGGGACCTCATCCATCATCCAATCTTATCAATCACACATGTTATCCCTTTCTTGGGTCATATTATCCCTCTTATCAACCTCACAATGTCCCTATGATGTTCCAACACCATACAACATTCACAAATCCACCCCCATCCAAAAATAAGACGTGTCCTCCTAAGCACTCTCATAAGCCAAGGTCAAAATCTGTTAATCCAAATCCCCCAAAAGGGACTTACATTGATATCCTTGATAGACTCATGCAATCCTCTCTTATCACATTACCACCAATAAAAACACCCCATCCACATACTTGAAAACCTTCTACGGTATGATCAAGACAAAACATGTGCCTACCATAGATGCTCAAGGCATAACACAGAGAGTTGTAAAGTGCTTAAATCCATAATCCAACGAATCTTCCTTATCAATGATCTTCTCCTAGAAGAGGACCATCCTAACCCATCATTAACATTACCAACATCATCACCCTCTTCAATGTCCTCACCAAAATCTGTAGGAAAAAGAAGACACCCTTATTATATCATCAACAAGCCTTCGCTCGGGCATCTCATCATCACCTTCCTTTTAAGGACCATTATCCTCATTAACACTTTCCTTTAAAGGTCCATCAATCTCATCAGCACCTTCTTTTAAAGGACCATTATCCTCGTTAGCACCTTCCTTTGAAGGTCCATAAATCTCATTAGTGCCTTCCTTTGAAGGACCATTATCCTTGTTCATACCTTCATTTTAAAGTTCCTCAATCTCACTAGCACCTTCCTGAAGGTCCATCGATCTCATTAAAACCTTTTATTTGATGTCTCTCAACCTCACCAATGTTGTTTTCTTCCTTAAAGGTATGAAAACCTCATCAAAATCTATTCACAACGCACCGACAATGTCTTCACCGAGATTTACGTGAACGTGGGGTCATCCTCAACCAAATATTGATAAACCTTCATCATGCATTTTCCAATCACCTTCTAGAGAAGGTCTCTTATCTCAAACCAATATAATTCACCCACTTATACAAACCTAAAATCAACATACACGAAGAAAAGGAAAAACCAAAGCTTTGTCATCTACCCCTCTTTATCAATTGTCTTCTTATACCCCATTTAAATTTCCCACAACTCCTTTGTCAAGGGATCCTTTATTTACCATACACTCGATTAATCAAGACCAAAAATTTTATCATCCTTAGGACATCATTCCTTTTAACACATTTCATTTCTATCCACCTTATTATGTTGGTAAGGCTCCTATCTACTAAGACTTCAAAAGTCATACTTTATATACCTTCCCTTTTACACATCATCACCAAACCTATCCTATCAATCTAATTAAAATGTCATTACTTTAAAGTAAATGTGGAATGTTTTCCCTTAATTAGATCTAACCATATAATATGGGGCATCCTTTGAATGTCATTCACTTGTGTCCTTTCTACTATGAACACATTGACCATCATGAAAGTAGTCACACCAAAGGTCTTATTCCATCATTAGCCAGCCATTTTATCATCGTAATGATTTAAGAGCATGTGTTTTCCATCACTATCCTTAATACACCTTAAATATGAGCACCACAACTCTATTCATCACATATTTCACATGGAAAAGTTCCTCTTTAGTAAAAACCCCATAATCATTACATCCATCCACCTTGTCTACTAACCAAAAACATGTCTTGGGGCACACATTTGTAGTGTGTGTACACATTTCTTTTTCACTCTCTGAAATGGTCAATAAGGGTCTTACCCTCAACTCAAAATAAAGTCAAAAATACCTATCAAAGTCAAAAGTAATAGTTTGATCCCTTAAAGCACAACTACCCATCAATATTATGAACCAATCCTTGAAGGATGTCCATATCGTAAAAATAAAAAAACATAGACCATACCCTCGAAGGATGACTACTCATGTAAAATTTTCCCGCATCGATCAGCCTTCACAAAATCCAAAAGTCAAAGCATCCTAGGAAAACTTCCCACATCGATCAATTTTCCCATTTTAGGAAACTAATTGCATTGATTAGTTTGCATCAAAATAAGAAAATGTGAAGCTAGGGAATTTACCTATGAAACCATTGAAAGGAGAACCCTCTTTTCCTACAAACCTACATATGTCAACCCTTCTCATGTCCTTGGAAGGTACACTCTGTCATTTCAATTTATATCTAAGATCCTAAGTGTGACTACCCATTGTTAGTCATCTGTTAACATTCATTGTAAAGGCTAAAAATGTAAGTGCCTTCACATTGTTGTTTCCCATAATTTATGTATCAAATACAATACAAATAAATCAATTCAAATTTCATCCTTGACCATGGTTTTGACAAAAAATTCAATCACTTTAAGGTCAATATCAAATACACATCATGCCTAAAACATAATTTTAACAATTGTTAACCCTTCCACTTCAACATCTATCAAAATTTCTACTAAAATCTATTAATCACATCAACATCATACATCAACACAATCTTGAGCATGTCTCAACATTTTATTGTTATTTCTAAAACATGACATTCACCCATTAAATTAATTTTTAAATCAAATATCTCCTCCAGTATTATGCCCCTAATTTTTGTCAAGACCGCCATCTAGTCCTCGTAATCCCACCTTTGTGGAAACATATATTCTTCGTATTTTGACCTTGTCAAAATATATTATCCGTCGTCAAAATTCATATGTCTATAGGACATGAACCCTTTTTTCCCTATCACTTGACTTCCCAGTCCAGAAGCCCAAGTTTGTGGCAACATCAAGTTTTTGGTCCTTTGACCTCATCAAATCATAAAATCATCTTTTCCGCCATAAAGCCATATGTCTAAAGGACACAAACACTTTGGTTCCCCTATCACTTGACTTCTTGGACTTGTAATCCCACATTTTTGGCAACATGGATTATTTCTCCTTTGATCTCATCAAAACATCTTCTCTGTCATTAAAATTCATATGTCTATAGGACACGAAACCTTTGGTTCCCATATCACTTGATTTTATGGTGACACCCATTTTTTTTTATCTCATCCTAAGGCATCACTTTATCATCTTCATATCCTTGAATATTTCCATCCATCTCTTTCAAACTCATGTTCGATCTCTAGTTTCGGGTGGAGCACCTCATCATGTAATTTTGCAACATTTATCTATCACATCTCATTTTTTTCTTGTGGCTTGTCTTAAAACCACTCGACAAAAAGGTGCAAATGTAGAAACCTAAAATTAACACTGCTAATTCCCATGTCAATGTCCACCAGTCCCCTTCATTATTAAATTACACCCCTCATATTTATTAAATATTAATATCATCATGATACTCACATAATTCCACATCCATTATTAATTAATCCTAACCTTCCATTTATTAACTACCCCTCACATTACCTAGGTCATATTTACCCTCCCATGGCTAAATTAATTAATTAACTTCACTCTATACCGCAGTATGACACCTCACTAGGATAGATCACTAACCACCTAACCTCCTCTAAAACAAATTTCTATAAATCATGATGACTCATCGTAATCACCTAAATCATAACTAAAACAATCTTCTAAAAATAAACACTTAACCACCCCTAACTTATTCATAACGACCTAAATCATAAGTAAAATAAACAATATCTCACCCTCATCCTAACCACTTTTGAAATCCTCCATAACCAAGATTAATATAATAAGAACATGATCCTTTTAACCAAATGTGAACCACTTGGAATCACCGAAGACTCTCTCCTTTTTCACTATAAATAAAGGTTCTTGGCCTCCATTTGAGATTGAATGGCGGTGGATGAGACTCTAAGATTTCATATTCTATTATTGTTTCATCGTATACCTCTCATAGAGCCATATATCGTTCAAAAAAGCTTCTTCAAGCGTCATTCATATGTCCGAGAATCACTTTGGTAGTCTTTTTGCTTCAAAATATTTTGGGTAAGTGCAAAGTAAGTTGGGGGACAAAAAGGGTCAAAAGTAGATGTCATATTGCAAATAACAACATAATATCAACTTGTAGGGATTATTAGCAATTCATACACTCAAAACTAGAAAAATATATTAATATAAATCATAGCATCCAGAATCTAGTTTCTAAAATACTAATTTTTTTAAATGGACAAGATTAGCTATATTAAACACTCAAAATTCAATGACTTGGTATTTTTTTTAAAACGCCTATAAGATTGTAGTCTGTTTGCCCATGATTTGGATGACCAAAAATTGATATATATTTTTCTCCTTTGGTGAGAAGTTAGATGCCGCTATCTATCTTGGGATGGATTTTATTTTTGTTTTTTTGAGAAATATTTTATTTTTTATGATTTTTTCCATGAAAGTGGTATGAAAACATAAAGAAAACAGAGAACTTTCCATTTGCCCACCATAACTTCATCAAAAATATTGAAATCAAATAATTTTTTTTTGAACATGTATATAATTTCACCACGGTTGGGATGGTATAAGTTTTATCACATTCTGATAAGTGAAACAAAATTTGCAGTCTTAAATGTAGACATAAACATTCACGGGAAAAAGTGTCTTAAAGACCTACTATTAGTAAAAATTATAAAATGATATTTATCCTATTCTATTCACTTTAAAATCAATATTTCTACAAAGTTAATAGTATCCCCTACGTGATGGTACCATTTTTATGACATATTTTTGACTTTTCGGCATGGTTCAAGTCTCGTGGAAGACTAAATTTTATGTTTTGTTGTTTATAATGTAAAATTCAAGATTTGATGTCCACTTAATTGTCCCCAACTTGGTGCACTTATCCTTTCTCTCACAGGTGATCTCATATTTTCTTCTAATTTTACGAAACTATGCAAGGTAAGCATTTTCCATGGATTTAGTACATTATTTTTCATCATTTCCAAGCTTAATAAACCTTTCTAACCTTTTGTCAAGTCCTGGATTCATCCATTTTCCGGCATGTGCTTTTTCATAGTAATTCCGACAATTCCCAAAATCACTTGAGATTGGCCCAATCACCAATGTTTCACATAAAATAGCTGGAAATTATTTGATCCACTTAACAAAGATTGAAATACTCTTTTTCGATGCTTTTTTGGTTCGCAAAAAAGGAGCTACGGTTCAAAATTTATGATCAAAACATTAGAGGGTGGTTTTTATTAGATCTAGAGCTCCACCATCAACAAAATCATCATTCCAAGGCCTTCTCAAATCAGGTAATATCACATTTTTAGTCTTATCAGTTAGTTGAAATCAGGTAAGTTCCTTTCCTTCACATCATTGTCTTAATCACTCATCATTTAATATCTTGAATCATTTATTCTTTAATCACCAGATTAATTTATTGAGCATGATTGACATCCCTTGCAAGGAAGTCCATTTATTTTTAGGGACCGCCTATGTCGTGAAAATTTCCATATATTTTACTAACTCCATCTTGTGTGAGTGTTTTTTTATTTGTAGGATTTCTTTTAGGAAACAAAGAAGATTTTTTCACTTTATTCACGAAGCGCAATATCACACAATCCACATCGCGGGTATCCTGGAAACTCCGCCATATTGAGGTTTAGAAGGTCATATCATCTTTATTACAAAAACAGGTTGAATAATGGTAACATTTATCCCAAACATTGGCATGAGATCACCAAAAAATCACACTTCACCTAAGTTACATGATATCCTTTCTACACCCTCTTTTCTCCTCACTGCATCAGATCAGTTGCACAAGTTCCTTTTTCATTTTTGTACTTTCATTACATGATTTTTACATATATACATGTGTCTTTACACAAAGTTTTTACACATATACATGAGTATTTAACTACTTGATCATCTTATATTTTGCAGTTCCATTCATATGTGAAGCAAGTGGTAAACAACAATAACAATGTCATTCAACATCACACACCTCATACTAACATCCAAGTACATCACGGACATTGGAATGCACAGAATTTATGTCGTAGGTTCACTCTCACCACTTTTTACACTTTTCCATCTTTAGTCTCCTTGCTTTAAAATTTGATAATTCCATGCTATGTCAAGTCCCTCAGAATAATTTCTACATAACTCTACATGGAATTAGGTATGCATATCTATCTACTTTTATGTTACCTAGAATTCTTCTCACTAACATAAAGTGGAGGAAAATATAGACACTAAATCATGCACTTTGGGTAATTCTTTAGTCCCGCTTCATACTATTATTCATATGGTCATTGGTGAAGAGAGTACTAATTAAACCATGTATTTGGCCATTTTACTTTGCTTTTTCTATTTACTTCTAACCTTTCATCTACATTTGCCTCATTTTTACTTTCATTTTACATTTTTCCTATTCCTAACTAGAGTGTCCACCAAGATCAGGGTGCCCTGCATCCCGGTCTCCTCTAGGTTCCTTGATCCTCTTTGCACTTTCCTATCATTGTTTAGGAAATTTCTAGCCATTTGAGCTTTCTATCTTTTGGTGGTTTGACTTTTCAAGGTTAATTAAAAAATTAGATTAAGAGAACCATATAAATATAAATTTATGATACCATAATGAGGTACAAGAACTAAGCTCGACTATCATCATCTAAGGTTCCATCCATCAAAGGCATCTAAGAGCTCCATTTGCATCCATCTAGCTCCATCACAAGGGACAAAGATGGTTCATCTCGTATCACACTTCATAAGAGGGGAGTCTATTATTTCCATACACACATTATTTACATTACGCATCTAGTTATTTCTTACTACTCACAAAGTGCGACTGGCACAAGATCACCTAGGGAATGATTTACACACACATACCTAGAACTACATTGGGTTTGAGATGTAGTGCAACACTTAGTTAGTAATTCCACCATTGTGGCCATTAAGAATAGTCTAACACCTTCATATGCATCTTTATTTTTTAGGGTTTTGATGTTTTATTTAGGGTTTTGCAGGTGTTTCCTTCATCTCTTATTTACACTAATATCTAGCACAATTCAATGACATTCACACAACAAGAAGTGAGCATGAGATGATCATTCGATGACACTTGAAGGAGGTTTCCTATTCACCGTAGGTTCTCCCATCCCTTTCCAGTGCCCCAATATACTCAAACAACTCGGATCTACACTTTCTCGTGCTCATTTGTAGTCATTTCTTCCTTCTATTCATCGGTATTCACTGCGACACAATCTCGATACATCTGCTAATTAGCTAAGACCTTTCTAACCCTCTTTGCATACTATGGTTTTACATTTCATCTACATAGTTGTTTGGTTTTACTTACTACATTTTACTTCATTTATTTATTGCTTTCTATAGCATCCGATTAAGCTAGAATATCTCTTTTCCATTTTAGTTTAATCACTATTTATAATTGCTGGTGATTTGGTTAAATTGATGACGATCCACTTTCTTTGGGGAAACAACTAGAAAAGTGGTTGAAACCACTTCTAATCAAGGGTTTTTGGTTTGGAATTAAGATAAATGGTTAAGGGAAGGTTGGGGACGAGGTGTAGAGGTTAGGAAGTAGTAGAAAATATTTTTTAATGGTTTTAGAAATAGTTTGGGTTGATTTAGGGTGGTTAGGTTGTTTTTAGGAAAGTAAAATACAATTTTACCATTGTGAAATGATATTTACGCTCAGGAGAGGATATTTACGTATAAAGTAAATATTGTGAAGTATTTAGACTTAGGATAAGTGGTTCATGGAGTAAATAATGTGTTTATGTGACTTTCTTTGATTTAATATAATATTAAAGATAATGTATGTGATGAAGGAAATTTTAGCGGTGAAAATTTTTAGTGTCTAAAATTCCCTTGTTTGAATTTTGTAATTGAAAACTGAAAGGCTAACCCATAAGTGAAAAAGATGCCCAAAAATAAAAGAGACCCAAAAGGAACGAGTAATATAAGAAAGGGTTAGAGGCACTCGGGAGGGATATGAGCACTTGAGTCTTTGCTAAATTTAGTGGGTGCTAGTGTATGAAGCCATAAAAGATAAATCGGTAAAATTCCAACTGGGTTTGTAGGGTGTATAAGACCAAATAGAAAACAATATACAAAGAAAAGAGGCCAAAGACAATTGTCAACCACTATTTTTTTCTTAAGAATCATATAAATTCTAGTATGCTTTTAGGACCTTGAAATGTACCCAAGTGCATGATTTAATGTCTACATTTTCCCCCACTTTTGTTTTTGAGTGAATACTTGATAACATAAATTAGATTAAGAGATGTGTACCTTATGATCCTGTAGAGAATGCGATGAATATTGTGTTGAGTGTAAAAGTGAAGTGATGAGGGTCATCAATCCTCGCCATTAAAAATGTCAATCCAGGTTGGTGTCCAAAGGCTATATGCATTAAGAGAAGAAGATATTGGAAAGAAAATCCTTTAAACACAATCCAAACTTGCATAAAATAAATCACACATGCAGAAATTTAAAAGCACACTTGCAGAAATGTAAACACACTTGCATAAAGGAAATCACACTTGCAGGAATATAAAGGCACGCTTGCATAAAGGAAATCACACTTGCATAAATAAATGTTGCATGAAAGAAATGAAACTTGCATAAATGAAATTGCTGAATTAAAAATAAACATAATTGAACGAAACACCTGCAGGTTTACAACAAACTGAATTTTCACAATACAAAGATAAAAACAATACAACAAAATGAATTAAAGACAAATGAATAAACATAAACATAAAAACACAGATCCATCTTCCTTGGAATGAGTGGCCAGCTCATTCCTTGGAAGAGGATTTAAATCATACTTCTGAGATCTCAAAACTATAGAATATTTGAGAGGAAAGAATAGATCTTTATTTCTTTGGAGAAAAGCATTACATATCTAAGTGTGGAAGGTTACATTTATAATTCATGCATCCAACCAACTCCTTATTTTAGGAAATACAATCTGATCTATCTTTATTCCAATCCTAACAACTAAGATCTCCAGCTCCATAAAATATGGAGAGAGATATATTATTGAAGTCAAATCTTATCTCACTTATTTTAGGAAGATTTGCTCCCAAATCTTCTCCTTGCTTTTTACCAGGTAACAAGAATCATAAATATTTTATTCCTCTACATTATTGGAAGGAGGATTTTTCCTCAAAATATGATTTTGACCAAATACCTTTCTCGAATTTTCCATTTGACTTTGCTATTTTTTATTATGGAACTTTTGATGCTTGTCAAATATGTTTTTTTTTTTGCTAAAATGATAGCATGAGAAGGATTAGAGAAAAATTTGATCCATCATCGACTATATTCATCAAAGTACAACTTGTGTAAAATAGGAAGCAATGTATGAGATCTCATAAAAATATTTTTGCATACTTGGTAACTCCAAGAAGATTCCAAAAATCTTGTAGACAATTTTTAGGTCTTCAAAGCCCACTTGAATTGTGCAATATCGAATCACCATAGTAATCTTCAAATATCAGGACTAGTGATCTCGGGAGATGAAGAGTTGTTAAAAGAGAAAGTGAAGGTATCCATGGGTCCCTCCAAAATTGGCATGCTCCTTGGTTGATATTGTTGGTGCTCTAAAATCTGCATGCTGATATCAAGAAGAACTCTAGAAATTCCTATAGATCTAGTCCTCAGATGTTAGTACGAAAATATTTCTTTCCTAGATATTCACAATAATTACTTCTTAACATTATACAAGCATATACAAAAATGAAGAAATTGAAAGACATGGAAAAAAAAATTCTAATGGATTTGGTTCAAGGATTGAATTTTATTATGGGATGAAAAATTGATTTGGATGGGTGGATTTATTATGAGTGGTTTTTATTTTGGCTCTAATGAAATCCTGAATATGGATGGAGTTAATTGGAAATGCTACCACTTCATTATTACAAACTGGATGAGCAAGTTTTTTTACTAAGGTTATGTGTAATAAGATCATTGAGTTGTTAGTTGATACTGATGGGAAATGGTGGTGGTTATCAAAATGGCATATGATATTTCATCAAGCTGGATCTACTTCCAAATTCAATATCATATTCTACCATTTAGAGATCAAATTATTTTTTCATACCATTATACCTTCTTGATCAAACATCACAGTCATTTTCTTATACACAAAGTTAGTTTGTGAGGACATAAACACTTACAATCTAATCTTCCTAATTGCAAAAATTAAATTTTAATCTACTTGCAAGAAATAAAATTATAAAGAAACTACTTACCAAATGCTTCTTATCACGTGAATTTTCTAAAAGGTATTCTACTATCACTAGAATATTCTTTTGAGAACTCAATCTCCTAATAACACCATGTCCCCAAAAACAACGTCAAAATGGTGAGGGTCGTCAATCCTCACCATTAATAATGTCAATCCAGGTTGATGTCCAAAGGCTATATGCATTAAGAGAAGAATATCTTGGAAAGAAAATCCTTTAAACACAAACCAAACTTGCATAAAATAAATCACACACGCAGAAATTTAAAAGCACGCTTGCAGAAATGTAAACACACTTGCATAAAAGAAATCACATTTTTAGGAATATAAAGGCACACTTGCATAAAGAAAATCACATTTGCATAAATAAATGTTGCATGAAAGAAATAAAACTTGCATAAATGAAATTTTTGAATTAAAAATAAACATAATTGAGCGAAACATCTCACGTCAAGTTTACAAATGGACCAAATTTTTACAATGCAAAGATAAAAATAATACAACATAATGAATTAAAGACAAATGAATAAACGTAAGCATAAAAACATAGATCCATCTTCCTTGGAATGAGTGGCTATCTCATTCCTTGGAAGAGGATTTAAATCATACTTCTGAGATCTCAAAACTACAGAATATTTGAGATGAAAGAATATATCTTTATTTCTTTAGAGAAAAGCATTACCTATCTTAGTGTGGAAGGTTGCATTTATAATTCATGCATCTAACCAACTCCTTATTTTAGGAAATACAATATGATCTTATCCTTATTCCAATCCTAACAACTAAGATCTCCATCTCCACAAAATATGAGAGAGATATATTATTGATGTCAAATCTTATCTCACTTATTTTAGGAAGATTTTCTCCCAAATCTTCTCCTTGCTTTTCGGTAACAAGAATCATAAAGATTTTATTCCTCTACATTATTATAAGGAATATTTTCCTCAAAATATGATTTTGACAAAATACCTTGTTTGGATTTTCTATTTGACTTTGTTGTTTTTATTATTGTGAAACTTTTGACGCTTGTCAAATACGCTTTTCCTCGGACAGATTCACTAAAAGTCGATTTATCTTGATTGGTAAAACATGTAGCAAATATGAATGATATTTTTGTTAAAAACATTGCTATGAAAAAAAAATCTTTCAGATTTTCCATTAGAATTTTCTTTTTTGTTTATAGAACTTTTAGTGCTCATACATACACGTTTCCTCAATTGCACCTGACTCACTAAAAGTTATATCTCTCTTCATTGGTAAAACCTATAACAAATATGAATGAGGTTTTTGTTAAACACATTTCTATGAAAAAAACTCTCTCATATTTTCTATTTGAATTTTCTGTTTCTGTTGATGGAACTTTTAGTGCTCAAATCGATACACTTTTCCTGGCTGTAGCTCACTAAAAGTTAGATCTCTCTTCATTGGTAAAACCTGTAGTAAATCTGAATGAGGTTTTTGTTAAAAAATTTCTATGAACAAAAAAACTCTCTCATATTTTCCATTGGAATCTCTGAGTTTTCAAAATCCCTAAAAAATTGTCATTCCATTGATGCAAGTTCAGAACTAAAGTTGTCATTCCTTTTATGTAAGTTTCGGAACTAAATCTGCAAGTTTCGAACTAAATCTGATTTGTCCACAAATTGAAAGTTCTAGAACTAACTGTTATTCAATTGATACAAGTTCTAGAACTAAATCTGTGAGTTTTGGAACTAAACTTGCAAGTTCAGAACTAACTCTGTGAGTTCTAGAACTAACTCTACGAGTTCGCAGCTAACTTAAAACAACTATAACTTTTGCATGCGACCTTGGATTGAGATGATTATTTTTTTAACTTGCATAATTTTTTGAGAGGAATCAAATATGAAATAATATTTGATTTTAGATATACCATCCATGATAAATTCAACTTTTCTCAATACTAGCATTATCTTTCCTTTATGGTCTGCATACACAAGACTTTGCAAATTTTCCCAAATAATCAATAGATTTAGTCAAAAAAATAGATAAAAAATATTTATAAATAATTAACAAGATATATATCCTATATTCTATCTTAAGCAAACTATAAGTTCCTAGATTACATTTAAATCCACTTTCAAAGGTAACTTGGAAGGACAAAATAATGGTAATTTATGGCCAATTTATGGCCTTATCATGAAACATGAAAAGCAGGAAAGGAAAGTGACCCAGGGGGTGAAGTATGTGTGTTGTCTTTTCATGTTGTTGTGCTTGTATTTTTATAGGATGTTTCTTGTTATGTATTAAGGACAAACCGGGGATAATTTTAGCAAATAAGCGTGAATATTTGTAATATGGCGAAAATTTCATTTTATGAAAATTTGAAAAGGTGAATTATTCGGAGTGGGTCGGTGTCTGTTCGACTAAAATATATAGTATATTTTTTTGGGGTCGGCTTCGCTTCATTTGAAAACATCTCCTATAAAAACCTAGTGTTTCACCGGTAGTATACCTCAAGTAGCTTAACAAATTACCAATACTGTGAAATTTTAACTCGCATACCCTTAAGCACCAGAGATTCAGATTACTACTAAGCATGTGATTGTTGGCGCGGAAACATAACAACGGCTATCTTGACCGACATGCATGCGAGAGGAAGTGTTGATGCGTGCTTGGCGGTGTTAGGCGACGTGACGAGAGGAAGTGTTGATGCGTGACGATGAGGAAGTGTTGGCGTGAATGGGCGGTTGGTGACGTGCGGCGACAGAGGAAGTGTTGACGCGTGACATGGGAAGTGGTGACGCGTGACATGGGCAGTGGTGACGTGTGACATGGGCAGTGGTGACGCGTGACATGGGCAGTGGTGATGCGCGACATGGGCAGTGGTGACGCGCGACATGGGTAGTGGTGACGCGCGACATGGGCAGTGGTGACGCGTGACATGGGCAGTGGTGACACGCGACATGGGCAATGGTGACGCCTTGCGACATGGGTAGTGAGTGGTGTTGGCGCAGGGACAAGGGTAGTGTTGACGCGCTTGACAAAGTATATTGAGGCAGTGGGCCCGACAGAAATGGGTTGTTGGCCGCAAGACAAGTGCGAGTTGACTGCGTGATAAAGACCTCGAACACGAATATTTTTGATGAGAAGCGAAGAGGTCGAGGCTGAGACGTGCGACATGGAGATTTTCGCGTGCATCAAGAAAATGTAGTGACACGTGTCAATAGACCTTAGTGACGCAAGGCGTCACTACATTTTCTTGACACGCGACAACAAAATCTCCTGCCGTGCATCTGCCCTTTCGTCGCGCCACTTGACAATCAGGTGAATTTTTTTCATACAACCTCGAAAAATTCACCTTCCGCAAAACCGATTCAGGATATTCGCGGGTATTCTCCACCTCCGATTTCCAAGAGGTCTCTTAAAATGAACCCTGGGGACAAACCTACAAAATAATAGTGAAGGAGTATTTAAAGTCTTGTATATGAAAATATGAGCAAAGTATGTAAAAGTGTGTAAATGTAGTACTAAAGGAAAGCATGCACATGATGTAAAAAAGTGAAAAGGATAGAAAAATTCCTGAAATGAGGTGAAGAGAGAGTTTTTGGGAGATCTCATGCCAAGAGTGAGTTTTTGGGTGATATCACGCCAAGTGTGATTTTTTTGGGTGATCTCATGCCAAAGAGCAAGTGTTGGGGATAGAGGTCTAGTTTTAATCAGCTTCCATGACTCTTTCAAATAATCACTACTACTGATAATACATCCTAATTTGTTCGAAATTATTTCAATTTACTGATTGTAGGAGATAGAATACAATATGTGACTGAAGGCTAGTGCATGTTACTATAAAATTTTTATGTAAACCACTTTGTAGACTACGTTGTACCGAAAATATGATTTTGTCTACTCCTAATACATTAGTGCCCAAGGAGGACATAAGCGTCCATGTGCTAGATTCTAGTTCGGGGCACTTTGGTGTCTATACTATACTTTGGACCCAAGTCAAACCACTGGGCCATTCTATGTTTGTGTTTATGTGTCATTTCATCTTGTGTTGATCTAAACTATATCAATGAGATGTTGTAGGGGTGGTTTGTTCACCCAATATATTCCCCCTTATTTGGGATAAATAATATGATAGTAGGAGAATGTGGCCCAAAGGAGAGGACCTAATCTTATATGCATATCTGGAGTGAAGATACCTTAGGGGTAGGGGGATGTGCATGGTAGAAACCAAGGAACATGCAAACAAAGTGGCTAGTAACATGGGTTAGTATAAAAGTATCAAGAATGCAATAGAAGACAAATTAACAAGTAAGTGTGTAAACAAAGTGGACTACAAAATTTAGGTTTCAAACATGGGAAATCACTCACAATGTCACACAATTAGGGCTGAAGTGGCCAAAATCAAACAAGACATAGGGAAAATCCCACAAACAATAACATACAATAAAAAACAATGGAAAACAAAGTGTATCAGATAACCATGGTGGCATATAGTCCTGCAAGGAAAATGCTACACATGAAGCACTCATTAGCATGTTAGAAAGATAAATAGTATGTCAAGACATGTATGTATCAATGGAAAGTAATGTGCTAGAAAATATAAGTAGTAAATGATGAAACAATAACACCTATAATGTATGAGAGTAGGAACTTGTAGATAAACCCCAAGTGCCTAAATGGGACTGACAACGGATACATTGACGAACATCATTATAGTGTGTGAAAATATATAAGAGAGTCGTATTCACTCCAAAATACCAAGTGAACACACATGTGTGTATATAGAAATATAATGACATACAAAGTATCTGACTAACATAGTAAGCAAAGTGCATCATGTAAGTAGTATAAGAAAGAAAAATTAAATGCAACCAAGATATGAAAATTCAATGTATGAGTGTGAGGGAATGGAATTCAAAGTGTGAAGGTGGAAGGAGCAGTGGTCCCCTAATGGATGTGTATGAAATGAGGTTCATTTATAAATGACCCCTCAATAGTCAAGAATGAACCATAGAACAAGAGTGTGTCATTGGGAAATAGGTTTGTCATGAATGAGTAGATGTTAGAAAGATGTATCATGAAGCATATCACATGATGTGTGAAAGACATGAGGTTCATTTTAGATTGAGACCCTCAATAGTCAAGTATGAACCATGGAACTAGAGTGTTTCATAGGGTAATAATGATACAAGGTGTATATCAAGATGTGTAAGAGTATTAAGAAAGATTAAGCATGAGTCACGAATCGATAGTTGATTCTATAGACAATTGATGATGTTAGGAGTGGGAGAAAGCATGATGCCCCCAAGTGTGAGAATAATAAAAGGCTATCCAATGATAGTGAAGGATGAATTCCCTCCACTGGATATCCGAGGAGATAAAGGCATGTGATGATGCTCTAATATCGGTGGAGTATGAGAATATTAACATACATGTGAAGGAGACATGTGTCGTGAAGGAGGTAGTGAACACTGATGTGAAGAGGCTGCTCGAGTAGGGGACTTAGGCCAACGATGTGGACTAGTGGACCAATGAGGATGAAAAGGTCATGAAGTAGGTCGTGTGTGAATAGGAGAAGAACTAGTTCCTTAGATTTTAGATGCCCAAGAGGCCTAGATGATGTAACTAGTGTAAAGATATAATCAAGACTAGGCTTAGGAAGTGGTATGCATGGTGGAATGCCTTTAAGAGTGATAACCTGTTTATTGTGAATGAAATTTAAGTACAATTGATTCATATAGGGAATGGCTTAGGCAGTATAGATCTAATAAATACCTAAGAGCATGTTATATCCTTTTATCAAAGATGTTACATCAAATGAAACAATCATGGTGAGATGTCTAGTTATAATGGGAAGCTTGATGTAGCCAAAATAATTAGGAACTAGATATGTGATATTAGATGATGGACATTTGATAGCCATGAGAAATGTAATAGATCACACACTGATAGGATCAAAGGATAGATCATGGTTTAATTAAAAATATAAAAACCAAGATAAGCATTGATATGCAAGGAATCATATGTGAATGTATCATGATAATCATGATCGAAAATGAAATGATTGGTGGTGATACATAAACATAAATGATAGGGAAGTTAAGGGACCCAAATTAAGGAGGGGAATGAATTGATATGTATGTTTAGCAAAAGTATCAAGAGCTTGTGTGTCATACTTGGGCAATGGGTCATTAAATATTTTTAACTTTTTATTATCATTTATCGGATTAGAAGAAGATCTCTCAGGGAGCTCGAGTGAATTCTTGTCAATAATATCTTGAATAAGATGCCCAAGTTTAAAGCAATGATAAGTAGAATGACCAATGCATTGGTGATAGTAAAATTTATCATTTTCATCATAATTACGGCCACAAGGGTGAGATGGACCAAGGTTGAGTGGTAGTGGAAGGGTGATTAGATTACTTTCGTTGAGTTGAGTTAATACAAACCAAGGTGCATGTTGGCATGTGGTCCTATTAGGTGTTTTCATTGATGAAAAACTACATTAATGACAAAGTGGATGTTGGATTATGGTCACTTGATGATTTATATGATGCTAACATGATGATTCAGATGTGTTTATGTTGGTACAATGAGATTTAGTGAGGATTAATTGCTCTTGCTAACCTATATAGGTGCCTAAGAGATATATCATGACAATATGAATTTCTTGGATTATTGAGAAACATTTTTGCATGATGGATATCAGGATTGAGTTCTTGGGCACTCACAACAGTGACATGATGCGAGATATAGGTATTTGGCTATGTTAAGGTGGTGTTCATTGGAAGCAAGTATGGTTGCTTGGAGGTGTGACAGTGTGTTTTGGAGCCGATTGAAATCATGAAAGATTGTATTTAGGTATATCATTATATATCAGGTATGTTTGGGTCATTTTATAGGTTTCATGATGAGTTATTACATTCTTTCATTGACCCTAACTTCTACAGTGAGAAACAAACATGTAAGAAAAGGTAAGTCTTAATGAATGGAGATATTGAGGTATGGTATTGAAATTATAATTATTGGATATGTTAGTGTGATGTGTCATGGTGATTTTAGAAAAAAATCAGGTTTCTATGATGATAATTTTGTAAGTTATGACAATTTATGTGAGACAAGGTCAAGAACAAGTCAAAATCAAGCTCAAATTTGAACTTTTGATGCTCATTGTGAATTGTGTGCTTTGCATGGGAAATTGTGGATTTAAATAATGTTTCTATGGTGATTCTAGAAGGTTTCAAAAAAATCAAGTGGTTTATCCTCATGTTTTTATGAACGAATGTTAAGAAGATAAAGTGGTCTAAAACCCTAGTTAAACCCTAGCTAGGAGCAATTTACAAAAGAAGAGGTATAGTGACCCAATTTTGATTGTTTCATCAAAATTGATGATTGGATGTTTTAGAGTACTCTCTTAGATTTCCAAAAATGTATGGTTGAGGTCATGGTGATGAGTGGGCCCCACTCAAACATGTTAGTTTCTGAAGAAGAAGGTTTTGGGACAAGGTTGTCCAAAAGAGGTATGTGCTAAATTGATGTTATGGAATTTATGTGAGCTGATATTGATGTCCATGGAGTTTTTAGGAAATTTTAATATAGGTACATGGTCATCGAGGTCCATTCGGGTTGAGTGGTCAAAGGGTAGTTTTGAGGCCTAAAAAGAAGGGTATAGTAAAATGGTTATATTTTGAACCATATGTGGATTTTGAAGATTATTAAAGTTGTGTTGGAAAGAGGATTCAGAGATATTTATAGTGATATAATTTTTTCCTCATGATGATGTCATTTGATATTTTTCCATGTCATTCTTTGGATAGGAATATTTTTGGTAGTGTAGGACAAGATGTGTTTTGGTGCAAGTTTGGAGTTATTTGAAGCATGAGATGGATTAGGTGATGCTTTCTATCACATGTAATGTGAAGAGGGATGAATTTTTCATATAATTAATCCATTTTTATGTATTTAATGTTTATATAAATATTTTTATGAGTTAACATTTGGAAACAACCTTTTTGTAGGTTGTTTAGGTGAGACAAAAGTAGCTGTGGTTTGAGCAGGTGGTTGATTAAAGGATTATAACTTGCTTATAAGTGTTCTAAAGGTTATGAAATTTCAATAAAGTGGTTACATGGCATGGTTTTCTCATGTTGAAGTGATTTTGTAGAATTATGAAGTTTCAGGGTGTTGAAGGGTGTATGAAACAATTGTTTTGGGATTTACAAAGTATATTGGGCCCATTAAATGAAATAATTTGATTGGTTGAGAAAAATTACAACCATGTATGGATGTAAAATTATATTTTAATCATATGTAATGGGTTATGGGTCATGAATATGTATTTATTTGATGTAAGGGATTTTTATCTTTGTGCCTATGGGGTTTTGAGCCATTTTTAACACATGTAATGAGGGTTTTAGTTAGGCCAACCTACTTGGGTCACTTGTGAATTTTGTAATTAAAATTTTGGATGTTTCCTTGATGTATGGATTTAGCAAAATGAGGGAAAAATATTGTTCTTATGTTTGAAATCATAAAGAGCTTATAAAAGCATGTTTTGGGTGTTTTTGCAAGCTAGTTGTGTGTGTGCAAGGTGAGCCACCTAGGTGAGAAGTGTTTGAAGGTGTTGGAGAATTATTTGAGGCTGAGAAAATTTTGTTTTAGCTTTATAAAAATAAGATAACATCTGTGCAAGGGTTTGATGATTTTAGAAGTGTTTGAAGAGTTTGTTTTGTGAAGATTGGTCACCTAGGGTTTGATTGAAGAAGTGTGAGTTGTACATTGGATACCCATCGTTACGGTAGAAAAAAATTAGATATATGAACATCATAAGGTGGTTGAGTGGGTGCTTGATCATCTTGGGGGTTTTAGCCTCCTTGTGGAGTTGGTGCTCCTTGTAGGGTTGGTGCTCTACTAAAATAGGGTTTAGTGCTCCTTGTGGGGTTGGTGCCTCAATAAATTCAAAAATATATCAATATAAGATTGTGTTTCAGTGGGTTTTATTCCCCTTGAGGGTTTCCCACTTATATCTTTTGTTCATGTGTTGATTCTATGTTTCATGGTTGCTTGCATCTTTGATATTTTATGGTGTGCACACATTAAGTATTGATTAAGTGGATTTTTGGTTGAATGGTTATGAGTTTTGAATATTTAGATCTGAAATATAATTTTAAATATTGTACGTATTGATTCACCCCCTCTTAGTCCATTATGCTTCTAACAATTGGTATCAGAGTAGGTCCTTTTGCAAAAGTTTGACAACTTGAAAGGAGATCCTTGAAGCACAATATGGAGAGTAACACAATTATTGGAAAGGCACCATTGTTTGATGGAGTGAATTATAGTTTTTGGAGATTGAGGATGAATACATTCATCATTGCTCAAGGTTTTTATGTTTAGGCTGCTCTATAAAATGCTTATACTCCTCCTACCACTCCTCCAAGCACTGAAGAAGAAAAGAAGGAATATACCAATAATTCAAAAGATTTCAATGCAATCATAAGTGGACTTGGAGAATCAAATATGGGAAAATTGATGCATTGAAAAAATGTAAAGGAAGCATGGGAAAAACTACAAGTTCTTTATGAAGGAGACTTAAAGGTAAAAATTACAAAACTTTAAACTTTTAGAAATCATTTTGAAAGCCTTAAAATGAATGATAATGAGTCAATTGCTGCATACCTTCTTAGAGTTGATAAATTTTTTAATAACATGAAAGGATTAGGAGATGAGGTAAAATAAAAAGTTTTGGTTCAAAAGGTTTTGAGATCATTGACTTCTAGGTTTCACTTCTAGCTATTGAAGAGGCAAAAGATCTAACTACCTTGAAATTGGATGAGTTGCATGGTACTTTAACTACTTATGAAATGAGGATAGGAGACTCAAAACCAGCTAAGAAAGAGATTTCATTCAAATGTTAAATGAAGTCACAAGGAAAAAAGGTAAAGGATGATGATGCCACTCTTGATATTGAAGATGAAGAGCTCTTTGTTATGGTGCCTAGAATATTGAAGCAAAGATCTAGTAAGTATAGTGGTAAACTTTGATTCAAGTGTTTTAATTGTGGTAAAGTATGAAACTTTGCTTTCTGAAAGTATCTTATAGGCATGAGAAATAAAATGACGATGTTGAAGATCATGAGGTTGAACCTAAGAAGAAAAAATACAAGTTTGGAAAAGGTAAGAAGAAATATAATATGTTTAACCATTAGAAGGATAAAAGAAGTTTTTATATAAACCAAGATGATGAATTTTTGGATGCAAGTAGTGGTGTATCCGATTCAAAATATGAATCTGATTATGAAAACATTGGAAATGAGGCCTTATTCATGACTAAAGAATATATGAGGTCTTCAGGTGATGGATCTTCCTTGTTGGGGGATTTTATTTTAGGTTATGACAACTATTTGGATAAAGATGAAAAATATGATATCAAGAGTATCAAAAGAGAACTTAAGAAATCTAAAAAGATAATTAAAAGCGACTTTCTGAGATCAAAGAATATGAAAATCAGTTTCATAAGCTAGAAGAACAGTATGTGTAGTCATTTTTGTTACCCTTAATACTTCTTTCTAATCCCAAGTGTGTTGGCCTATCACCCGCGCGAGTCTTTGGGAACTCACTTGAGGCACGCCGGAGCATCGAGCCCCTCTTTTATGTGAGCTTTATGATAAGGTTCTGCCATTAATGGAGGTTTATTTATAGAGATAGAAATACATGCATCTTTAAAAGAAGAACATAAAACTTGCAGATCCACACACCCAAGCATCGAGAGAAGGTAAATAAACATTGTGTGAAGCACAAGAAACTAGATCTCGAGCTATGACATGCTAAATATCATAAGGGTTTACACCCATACACAAGATGTACAAAACAAACCCATGTATATATATATATATAGAGAGAGAGAGAGATTTAAAGAGTTCTACGGACACATTACATTCGAGAAAGGTCATCTCGGATTACATACATAAAATAGCAAAGATCAACCCCTACAATTTGTTATAATTAGATATCATAACTATGATTTATATCTCCTTTGTAAACCTTCCACTCTCTGTAATGATGTCTCTAGGAATATTCCCTACATGGAATATCCTTTTCTTGGCCTCAAGGTTCCAGGTTGGCACCTTATCCACTTATCATGCCTAGTCGGGTCCTCACATTTTTCCTCAAGTGCCTTTAAAATGCCAAATATGGCTAAGTCCTTTAAACCCTTGTTTTGCCTCCCGCGCATGCCCCGGTTTTACTAAACCCTTCTTAAACCCTTTGTCATGTGCACTTTCCTCTGAGTGCCCTTCTATTTTCGATCTTGTCCTACATGTGCGCATCTATTGGTACTTAGCCAATATTTTAGGGTCTAACATCACCCCACACTATGCGTGTTCTCCATCCTAGAAACATCTTTCTTAAAGAATAAAATAAATAGAGGAATTGAAACAATCAAAAGAATAGAAGAATATAAGAATTTGCTACTATTGTTAGGAGGAGTGGAATTCCTTCTTTATGGTTGCCTTGATCTTTTCCTAGGCATCTACCTCACCCTATACCTACTGAAGTAGGTCACCCACTAATACACTTACTTCATCAAAACTCAATTCATCTCTCTTAGCATTCAGTGTATCTATAATGCCTTCAAGATTCTTGCTAAGGTCGCCTAGTGCGTCCATTCTATGAGTGACCTGGGAATATAGTTCCTTTAGCTGATTCTTAATCGAACCCTACAAGATTTCAATTTCTTCCAATTTTTCTCAACTTCAGCTAGGATCCTATCACGCTCCATCCTGTTGCCTTTGTTCTTCTCTTGAAATTATTTTAGATCCACCTCATGTGTAGTAACCAATATGCTTACTACCCTGTCCCTGTCGGTGTAATTTTCATATACAACCTCAACCATTTACATGGTGGGTCTTCACAATGGAAAGGAGCTCATAGTACCGAGTGCTGTCTCCCCTAATCTTTAATTTTCTTCCTCCTTACAGTGCACCATCACCTCTTCCCCGACTCTAATGTGAGTGGTCGCTTTCCATGGTGAGGATGCGGGTCAAGTCTTCCAAATAGTGCAAGGTTGACTCATAATTTTGATCGGGAGGGTTAGGTATAGGTGCCTTAGAATAATGGCACCTATAATGTCCTCTATCTTCTTGTAAACCTCCTACACCTTATCCTTTTCATCCCTTAACTCATGCCTTAATTACGCAGAGATCAGCTCTGTTATTTTATCTCCTTATCTCTTTCAATAATCTCCTCATTTTTCTTCTTATTCTCCTCTTCCAGTGCTCTTATCCTATCATTTCTACCAAAGAGCCTCGCCTCTACCTCTATCAATACCTTGTTGAGTTTCATTACAAACCTGCTCATCTGATAGTTGTTGGGCATCCACAAGAGGGTTTATCCCTTTGGTATTCGGTGCCTCCATCAATGCATCCTTATTTACCTCGAACTCGGGCTCATCAATGTGGGTTTCAAATTCCCAGGATATCATCTTCCTTGTGCGTGCATAGGCACTTTCTTCGTCAAAGGAGGACCAATAAAGGAGTTGTTCCTTGGGCACCGAGCTCTAGAAGAATGCACATGTAACACCTTATTGGGATCATCTACATATGTCATTACATGTCCCTGTGTCACTACTATGCCCTTTCCTCCGTGCATGCTACTTTGGGGACACTAACTGCTAGCTCAAGATCTCCACCCATGCTTCCATATTGCTTCCCAATGCTCGTGTTCTCCTTTGTCTCCTTTAGTAGCTCATCATTAGCATTATGCTCCACCTCCTGGTCCACTAAGTTCTTTATAATATCTACCACCTCCTTCTCATGGCATCCTCTATCTTCTCCTTAGTCGAGGTTTGGGTCTTTTGATCTTTCATGTTTACCTCTTCGCTCCCACCCTTATTATGAGTGCCTTCCTCATCCTCATTCCTTTCTTCATTTCCTTCCTCCTCTGACTCATGTACATCATACACAAGATGATTTTGAGCCTCACCATGCTCTTCATTGTCTTCATTGCTCTTGTTAGCCTCCATGTCTTTTGTTTTTTTGAATCTACCTCTTTTCCACCCTTTTCCTCTTCCTTATTAGTGACTCAATCATAGGAGACTTCTCTTTTTCTTCTCTGGGGAAACTCCTCTCTTTCCAGTGATTCTTTCTCTTGTAGGGGACTTCTTTTCTTTGACCTCTACCTCAGGTGTCTTCTCCTTTTCCTCTATGGGGACTTCTTCCTCCATGTATAGGTGCTTGGTCTTGCTCCGACTCCCTCATGTGCACCTAGATTGCATTGTATGTGTGTTTGGTGCCTTATTTTTAGGAGCCTCTTTCTCTTTCTCTTTTTCTTGGCACATCCTTCTTCCTTATGGTGGGATCTTCTAGGATAGAGACATCATTCTCAATATAAGCACCTTTCTCATACTTAGGCCTTATGCACAAGTATACCCTTGCTACGGTTCTCCTAGCAACTGGAAATGTCATTGGTTTCAACATATGTATTCATGGAGACATACTTCTCCACATAGGCGTGCTTCTTGGGATATATCAACTTCTACGCAACTCGCGGTAATCTTGGTCTACCATACTGAGATCAAACCTTAGCCTCTTAGCCTCTTTGAATCGATTGACCCCGGCTAGAAGTATTGTGTTGTGAAGGAGAACGGTAATTTATACTAGGGACCCTTGGTGTCATCCATCGGTTAGAGTAAATATACCAATATAAAAATGTTGGTATATGGAAGAATTATCCTTTCCTTACTAAAAGTAGGAAACTACTTGGGTATTCTCCATTCAGCGTTGAATGTGTCACGCATCCACTTATACCATTTCTCTAGGCGCGCCTGTGGGTGGCCGTCATGGTGTCACAAGTGTATTGCTCAAACCTTTTGGTGGGGAAGGGTTCTCCTCTGGGTATTCCCAAACAAATTTATCTGGCCCATTGGGCACTCCAATCTCTAAAAATACAATGGTAAGGAGGACATTACCAAACATGATCTTCTCTCCATCGCGTGTGGTGTTAATAATTTCTTCTGCAATAAAATTGATAAGTTATAGATGGTCCCCTCCGAGATCTTATGAAAACGTTCAACCAAGTTTTGTTGATATGTGTCCATCTCTCCTGCCCATTCAACTTTGTGACCAAACATGTAGCCATCCTCATTACAGGGGTCGGAAATCACAGAAATGTCAAAGTAGCGTGAACCCTTCTTATAGTCATAAGATTCAATGGTCTTCTTAATGGCCTCCTTATCGTCTAAGTCATCATCAGTGACTCTCCTTCACAGATAAGACCAATAAACTTAGAAATCAGCTAGGGGTTATGTGCATCCTTCATCCTATGAAGTAGAAGTGGTCTTCATGCATGTGTGACATTAACCACTAGTATAGTCACTCAGGTTTGCTGAAATAGGGAAACTCATAGAGTTGCAATAACCAACCTTTTCCATCTTCACCTTTACTTCATCATCATAGATAGGCATTCCATCTAGTGTCCTCTTGTCCATAGGGGAACCTAATTCTAATGCCATCTATTTCTCTATGGTGCTCGTTCGATGGTTGTAATCACTTATGGCCATCTTTCTAATATGTGACACCCATTCCTTACTAAGTAATACACCATCTAGATATTGCATTTACGTGTACCATTCTTCATTGAAACTGGTAGAAACATGGCTTTGGTTTACCCTTTCCCTTACCCTTCTTTGGTGAAATGGTTGATACTTTCCTTGGTGTCATTCCTTCATCGGGTCCTTAAAATTTCTTCCTTCCTCTAGTCTTAGCTCTTCTTGACTTCGCAGCTTCACTCCTTTGTGACAATCCCTTCAAATCATGTGCCCTATATGGAACCCTAACCTGGAAAACCCTTCTCAAGATGGACATAACACCCATGGGATTCTTCCACACACCTTCTCCGCTCATGCCCTTTGTACCCTTTCCACTCTGGTTGCTTTGATCAAACTAGTTATGCACGTAAATCTTCACAACTTCTTTTCACACAACTCTTCTTCTCAAGGATGCCCTAGTTTGTGAGAGCTCTTTGATAACACAAATGCAAGGTAAGAATAATGTACCCCCGACCTTCTATTTATGAACTTTTTTTTTTCTCGTAATAAATGCCATGCCACCTACCAATGTACTTTTACATTAAAGGTGGACTTTTCTCAATGCCAACCTTCAACACTTTTCCTCCCATGCCCAATCCATGCATGAAAACTTTACAACCTTCGGCGTGCAAAAACCCTTACTTGATTCAAAGATCCTTACGTGTGTGCTACACATAGTGTTGAAAGCACTTCTTTTTGTCCTCATCCCTTGGTTTTGACATCACCTACCTTATGTTGTTCTACGCTTTTACTCTTTTATGTGGTTTTGTAAAACTTTTCGCACCAAACTTCCCTCATATTCACCTTTTCCACGTGATTCTTCAATTCACATATTTTGATTTCTATCATCGGGCCATCGATAAACATACCAACTTCAGTACTTGTCACATCACTTACCCACACAAAAATAGATGTGCGGTCCTATATGCATGGATAATTTTTTTGAAATAATAAGTGGTTACTAGGTACATGTGCAGCATACAACAAAAGAAAGAGAACAAAATAATGAGAAGGGAAACACAAGGAAAGGAAGAAAAAAAATTGCAGTAAGGGAAAATCCTAGGCTAACTGGAAATACTACCTTATTTATAAACAAAAGAAGACTTATTTATAGTAGGGCTTCAGCCTACTCCCATTGAAATATCCTGGCAACCTTGTCCCATCTAGTGCTGCTTATAACTAACACATGCACTTGAATCAAGATGTATGAGATGATGTATGGTCCTAACCAATGGACATTCAATTTAATGAGATGGTGTATAAACTTGGAGTCATAATGCAAGACCATCTACCCAACCTCGAACTACTTATTTTTATGTGTTTATCATGTCATGCTTTTTTCACGTGTTCTCGGCCTTTTCTATTTTTATGACTCCAAGTGAGAAATAGTGATTGTTCATCTAATTGCATCAACTTTTAATCCTTTCCTTAAGTACTTGTTCATCGTCGACTAAACCTCTTGCATGTGCTTATATACGTAATGATGGTAACATGAATTCAATAGTAGTATAGCTTCAATGCGCCAAACACCAATTGAAATGGTGTGGCCTTGTTCAATCTCTTATAGGTTGTCATATACGCCCATAGTATGGCTGAGACTTTGTCATCCCAATCTTGTCTCCCAACATCACAAATTTTGGTCAGTGTGTGACTTAGTATCTTGTTAAATGCCTCAGCGGTTCCATTAGCTTGAGGGTGATAAGGGGTAGTCTTGTGATGAGCCACCATGAACTCTACCAACAAAATCCTAATTGTCTCATTCAAAAAATGTGTACCCCTATCACTAGTCAAACTCAAAGGGCACCCATACATGTTGATTATATTTTCCCACAGGAATCTTCTTTATTTATTTCACTGCAATCCCTTGTAGGCATGTCTTCCTCTTCCCATAGTGTTAAGTAATTAGGTAGTAATTATAGTAGCATGAGCTAGTCCTTGTGGGCAAGTGAAATAGGGCCTATAAAATCAATCACCCATTTCTCAAATGGTTATTCACTAGCTATTGGCCTCTCAAGGGAATCTCATCTCTTCTTCCTAGTTTCTAAGGCATTGAAATGGTCACGGAGCCTTGTAAAACTGATACAATCCTTGTAAAATATTTCCCACAATAGGCCTATGATAAGGATCTTGTGTGCAGTTGCATTTTCTATATAGTGTCCTCCTGTAATTCCACCATGAGCCTCCTCCATTATTGCAAGGTGCTCATGTTCTAGTACACTCAAGGTGAAAAACCTCATCATGACCTAACTTGTATAAATCTCCACCAATTAACATGTAGGGCATGAATGCGTATAGCCAACTGTTTTCTTTCCAAAGTCTTCATTTCCTCTGGTGTCATACCTATTTTGAAAAAACAATATCTTCTAATGGAGAGGGGCGTGTCGTAGTCTAGCAATAAATAGTTGTGCATCGACATCGTATCCTCAATACTCTGCATCCTCCCTGAGTCAATCCTGATAAATGGTCAAGTCCCAAATTACTCTTACTTGGTTTACAACAACTGTAAACTCAAATTCTTGAAATAATAGGACCCATCTACATATGTGCCCTTGTAAAATGGGATTGTTTACCAAGTACTTCAATGCCATGTGGTCCGTGTAGAATATAAAGGGTGTTCCATAGATACTTCCTGAATTTATGCAGCATGTAGATCATTGATAATGCCTCATGCTCGGTAGTAGTATAGTTCTTATTTGTTGGTGTCAACTTCCTACTTGCAAAACAAAGAGGGTGATCAATAGTCCCCTCACTGGTTGTGCTAACACTATTGCTAATGGCCATCCCTGAGGCATCAACATGCACATGGAAAGGCTTATCCCAAGAAGGAAAACATAATATGGGCGTAGTGATAAGCCTATTCTTCAATGTATCAAATGTCATCTATTGTGCCTCTCCCCAATGAAATGTACATCCATGCTTTAACAATCCCTCAATGGTGTGGAAATTTTGGCATAACCCCTAATAAACTTTCGGTAGTACCCCGTATGCCCAAGGAATCACACATTGTGCTTGGCTAATGGGTTCCTCCTAATCCTATAATAATGGAAACCTTGGCAGGATCCACAACAAGCCTTCCTTACATATAATATGTCCCTAACAGAGGTTCCAAATGGGGTGGCGAAAAGAAATTTCTTGATGTTGAGGGATATGCGCAACTGCTGGCATCTCTCAAACATCAACCACATTGTTGTAATGGTCTTTCACTAGTCCATACATTGTCCAGTCATGAAGGTAGACTTGAAGGAACTTATGGATGAAGTCTTGAAATGCCTGACTATAATGTGTGAAAACACAACGAGAGCACGTGTTCTTCAGTCCAAAAGGCATGATTGTGTAGGAAAAACTTCCCCATTCAGTGGCGAAAGTCATCTTTCTTGGTCCTCCTTTGCAATCCTAACCTAATGATATCTTGAGAATCATCCATGAATGAATAGATCTCGCACCTAGCTACTCCTTCTAGGATCTCCTTGGTAAAAGGGGTTGGAAAGGGATCAATTACACATACTACATTCAAATCCCTGTAATCAACACAAATCCTTATCCTCCCATCCTTTTTAATGCTTATGACCATTGGGATTATCCATTATGATTCTCAACAACCTCAATGATACTGATGCGATCATCTTGTCTATCTCTTCCTTGACTCGAGACACATAGATTTGGATTCATTGGTAAGGTCTCTTCCAAATCGGGCATGCTCCTCCTTTAGTTTGATCGCATCTCCCCTAAAGAGTGGTGAACTCCCTTAAGCTCATGGTACCCACATGGAAATAAATCCTAAAACTCATGCAATAGATCAATGATCTTTGAAACCTCCTTTTCTGACTAGTAATCCCCGATAGTAGCCTCCTTAGGTTTTGTATCTAATCCAATGTTAACCTTCTTCATTTTGAGAGGTTCATGGTAGTGTGCACTTTCTCATCAGCACTATCCATTACCTCACGCGTACCCATAGTATGGTTAACATCCAAGTTCTCCACTTCCTCACCATCTATCACATAGACTAACTTTCCCTTCTCTTTCTCCATGCAGTAGTGCACTCAAGATGTACTTCTTTAGCTCCTCTACATTAAAGTGTGCCTCCAAATTAAGTTCTCCCAATAATTCCAAAATTCTATCCTCAAGCCATGACACTATCTCCCATAGTTAGGCACTTAACAACTGTAATGCCTCATTCACCAATGGCTTAGTACTTTGATACTCAAAGGTTTGAATCAAGTCATCTGTTAACTCCGTCAGTTCCTTATCGATGCAGCGTAATGCATTTTGAATAAACGTACCATGTATGCGTGCACATCCTGCAGTGTGGAATAAAACTTGTGCACCTAGAGGGAAGGGGGTAAAGCTTTCGCCTCCCATCCATGTTTTCTCACATTCCTGAACATGCTCTAAGGTGGATCCCCTTCCATCATAGCCATAGATTTTAGTAGGTGTGTTGTTTGGAAGAATCTAATAGAGACACAATCCTCACCTCACGCCATTCTAGAAGATTGTCTCTGATGTGCCACCCACCAATGTGTTGTGGTCTCCTGCAAAGTGTAGATAACATGCTCTTTTTGATCTTACATCTCCATTGAGCTTCCATGGCCCGCAAGAAGACATCATGGTTCCCTTCCCAGTGTAGCTTGGAAACAAGCTTCCCTCTCAGAGCCTAAGTGGGCGTGCATTTGTCACTCTTATAACAAAGCCTCTCAATTTCCACCCAATTAACTCATAAGTCCCATGCGCCCAATTATCACATGCTACACTAGTGGTATCACTCATAGATTGAGCATCCTCCCACTGAATAAATCCTTCTATAGGGTGTATCACCTCAGGGTCTCTGATAGTGTGCACATAGATTTTGTCGAGGACTTCTTCTCCCAAGGGCTTAGTATAGGGCTGACTTCCCATGATCAAAGGGATGATAAATCATTCCTCCTTGTTCTCAAAACTTATGTATCCCTTATTAAACCGTAGGTCAGCATTGTTCTTATAAGCACCAGGGGCATCCAAGTAATGTTGGAAAGTTGTCACCTTAGTTAGCACCAAGACTTGAAGTCTCAGTGAATTTTCACCTTGGATAGTGATAGTAGTGTCCTTCAAGACACCAATGGGCATCTCCTTTGTCTTGTTAGCCATATACAACACATTTGAGGATGGTTGTAATGGGGCCTTCCCATTTGATTCCATGCGTCTAGAGTGAGAACATTAACCTCCACACCCATGTCTATCAATAATATTTCTTAGGAGCCATCCATCGACTACTGACATTCAAGGTAATCTCCTTATCATAATCAATGGTATGAGGGGGAAGGTTAGCATGTAAGACTTTCACTTGCGCTCTCCTCCAGCACTGTGGTACTTTCTCCCATAACCATTCTCCTAGCAGAGGGATGATATTCTCTTGCCTCAACATTTTCATACCTCCTTGACTTCATCTAGATCCTTTTGTGGAGCCTCAGTGCTCTTCCTTTTCTCTAACTACCATGATTACTCCTTTAGGCACTAGATCTCTCCTTATAGGCTTTGAATCACATCCATGGTCTCTGATAAACTTTTTTGATGAGTAGGGTCTGGATACTTCCCATGTACCACCTCTTCTCTAGTAACTAGTGGCCTCTTCTTGGGTGTCTCCTTTGCACATGTGAAGCCTCATCTCATGTTGTCACAATACAGGTTCCAAATCTACCTCGACTCACGCCACCCTTGGCATCCATTGGAGTCATATTTCTTCACACTCACCATCCTAAACACCTTTTCCTTTCCATTTTTGTTGGCTCATGTGTTTAAATAATTTCAGGAACTCCTCATACTTTTGCTTCTTTCCCACACAAGAGCACTAATAGATCGGGACATTCATTCTTATAAGTGCTCGTAGACCCATAATTGTAAAATTCCATGGGAAACTCACTTTTCTTGCCTCTGCAATTGTTATGACCTCTAAATCCTCTGTGAAAGCCTCTTCCGAGCCCTTCCCCCATCTTCATACCCTTCATAATGGTGACCATCATCCTTGGGCTATATTATAATACTAGTTGGCATATGCCAATATCAATGGCATCATGTATTTGGTCAATCAACTGCGGTCCTTGGTGGTGTCATGAGTAGTGGAAGTGCAAATATTAGTATCAAGATACATTCTTATGGATCGAACGCACTGTAGTAGAGGCACGAAACCTACTTGCATCATGGTCTCCGTGGAAAATTTCACTATCCACCATCATGGTACACAACCACTGATTCTTCGATGGAAAACTTTCCTTCATATGCCCCTCTATCTCACATTTGTGCACCATATTCCCTTTATGAGCCTCAGTGTTGAGTTTACATATAGTTTCTCTAGCTTGCTTTGCCATGATAAATATGAGGCTTCAAGAAATGGACTAACTCGGTGTTCCATGCTTCTTATGGCCTTGGTGTGTAAGGCATCTTCCAAGGCCTCACATGGGTTTGTGAAGGTCTTATGTGAAAGCACCCTCTTGAAAGGGGTGATTAACCCTCCAATGAACCATTGAGCATGTTGAGAAGGATGAATATCATAAGATAATTTTGATAAGAGAGTCTTAAACATGCATCATACTCCCACACACTCTTTTCATCCCTTGTTGAATTTCTTTCAATGCGTTGATGCTCTTTTGTTTGAACTTAGGAATGTGGAACTCTACCAAGAATGCATCACATAGTGTAGTGTAATCACCACCATATGTGTGGGTCATATTTCGGTACCTACTATGCATGCGCCCTTGTAAGGTGGTTTAAAATGACTTGCCTTTCCTCTATGGGGTAATGATTCCCTTTGCATACCATAATATCTCACACTTATGCACATGTTCTACAACATCCTCAACACCATTGTAATATGGTAAATGTAATGACATTTCAAAGAATACTTGTTGAGGTGGTTGAGGCCCTTGTCCGCCTGATCCAAGAACCTTGATTCCCTCGGTGTTTCCTCCACCACTAGATCCACTAGATCCACCAGCACTTGTTCCTCCTGACCCACCAGATCCTCTAGATCTCGGTCCACCAGTCCACTAGTTCCTACTCCACCTGACCCACCGGATCCTCCTCCCGTAGTTGGTAAGGGTCCTAAAGAGGTTGCACCTTGTGTCCCCACTGTTATGCTAAAATATGCACTAGTAGTCATGATATTTCACCACTCCTTGATGTGTGTCCCATGCCATCCCAGATGTGATACCCAAACTTTGTGTACCCGTACTTTGTCCAAATGTGTCCAAACAATATACCCCAAACATACGAGGAAATGAACTGTGTAGCCATAGATGTACCAAACGAAAAATTATACCTCTAGGTGTTGACCGATCACCAACACCAACACCGATTGGGTAGTAATATTATTTACCTAGATTTGGAACACTAAGTGAAGGCAAGGGTTGGTCATCATGTGGATTCAAGATGTGTACCCACGCTCTCCTCCTTCTCTTCACACTTGAGCTCTCATCGAGAATCCGAAGGGGTTTCTCTCTCCGTGCTTTCCAAGATGGGGTAGCACAAGCGCTCAGTCCCATCATCCTCCACGTGACCTCAAATCCTTCCCGCAACATCTATCTCCATATATCCATCGCTCTCCTAAAACTTCATTTTCTATCTAACTCCCTTTCACGAGCTTCATTATACTTGAGCGCCTTTCTCTCTCTCTTTTTTCCACAAGGTCCTCCATCTTCCTCCACCCTAGCTTCCTCTCCCAACGCCTAGCAAAGGTTTAGCTAACCATAGGGAATGATTCTAAACTTAGTGTAATAATTAGGATCTTTATAGCTAGAGGGATAACACAAGAATGATCCTCTTGGCTCCTTCAAGAATTCAAACTCAGTAACTTCTAGACAAGAATACGTAGAGATCAGTGTATTCCAAGGTGTATTTTTTTAACACCTACTCCACCAGTGATCAACAACATGGGTCCAAGTCAGATCAACATCATGTAGCTTATGATATTCATCTTGGGTCCATACACGAGGTCTATAATACCAGCTTGATCTAGATGCATACGCCAAAATCCATTCATACAACTCCATTGGAAAATAACAAAAGAAGGTCTCATATAGCTCATGATACAGGTGTTATTCTACCCATTTATGTGCATCAAACTCGGATCCATTATTAAATCTAATAAAACTCATCCTTCATTCTTTTAAACCATGCTGCCGACACTGTCCAAGGTCAAATTCTCGTCATCACATCATTCTCACAACAACTTCAAAAAGAGGTCCCGGAAGCGAAACCAAGATGTACTCATTTTTGTTACCCTTAATACTTCTTTAACCCCAAGTGCACCGACCTATAACCACCCACGGATGGTGTTGGGCACTCATTTGAGGCATGTATGGGCATTGGGGTCCTCTTTTATGTGAGCTTTGTGAGGAGGTTCCACCATTAATGGAGGATTATTTATAGAGACAAAAATACATGCATATTTAAAAGAAGAACATAAATTAGTAGATCCACACACCCAAGCATCAGAGAAGGTAGATAAACATTTTGTGAAGCAAAAGAAACCAAATCTAAGTTATGACATGCTAAATATCAGAAGGGTTTACACCCATAAACAAGATGTATATAAAAAACCCACACACACACACACACACATATATATTGATTTAAAATAGTTATGGTATCCACATTACATTCAAAAATTTCATCTCATATCACATACATCAAATAATAGAGATCCACCCCTTGACACATTTTGATAAGATATCCTAATAATTATTTCCCATTATAACCCATGTACAGATCCTAACCAATTCCAATGCTTAATGACATTCTATATAGTTATCAAATTCCCTAAACCTAAACCCTAGATAACCTAACATTCCTGCATAGCAGTTCATTTCCTTCCATGCTTCCAAGCACCTATCTCTCCATCACCTTCCTCTTCATTTCATCTCTTTCCACTTGTTTCTAACCGAGAACTTCTTGAAATGGGATCAACACCCACCGCCATGATTTCTGCGAGAGAGTAGATCATGTGTTAAGTGTCAATGTGTTCCTTCATAAGTGAAAACTTATCTCCTTTGCAAACCTTCCACTCTTTGTAATGATGTCTCTAGGAATATTCCTTATATGGAATATCCTTTTCATGGCCTCCAAGGTTCTAGGTAGGAACCTTATCTACTTATCATGCCTAGTTGGGTCCTCATGTTTCTCAAGTGCCTTTAAAATTCCAAATATGGCTAAGTCTTTTAAACCCTTGTTCTACCTCCCCCGCGCCTTGGTTTTACTAAAACCCTTTGTCACGCACACTTTCCTCACGAGCACCATTCTATTTTATTGCTCCTATGCATGTGCGTCTCTTGGTACTTAGCCAATATTTTAGGGTCTACCAATATGTGGTTGAGTCTACAAAGAAAAGTGAAGCAAATAGGTTGCTAGAAGAAAAGGTAAAGTTTCTTATTTCTAATCTATAGGATAAAGAGAGTTTGTGCACTAAATATGAAGAAGATATAGAGTTCTTAAGGTCTCGAGTTATTAGAGATCAGTAAGAAGACTATGTCTCTATAAAAATTTGAAAAGAGTGCTAAAGATCTAGATGATCTACTTGGAAAACAAAGAGCTGCAAATGATAGGACTGGTTTGGGCTTCAAAGAGGAGTCTAAAGAAAAATAATTAAAGAAATATTTTGGTGTTTCAAGCAAGGAATCAGGTAAACCTATTGTGAAGGAAGAAAATAAGGTGACACCCATCAAGGACAATGTGAAATCAAGGTCTATTAGACAGCCCAATGCCTCAAGGTATGAGAGAACCTTCAATGGTCATTGTTTTACTTGTAATGATTTTGGTCATAGGGCTAGTGAGTGTAGAAGATACTCTAGATATGATCATCCTTGGAGAGACAATAGAAGTGAGTTTGCTAAAAGGATAATATGTTATAATTGCAATGAACAAGGTCACATAGCTAGGTATTGCTTATATGATACACCTAGTCAAAATGAAGGATTCAAAAGAAAGAACTTCAGTAGTATGCTACAACTGTAATGAGATTGGTCATGTGGAAAGAGTTTGTTTTAATTCTTATTCAAGACAAAAATAGATTAATTATGTGCCTAGAGTGCATGGGAATAACTTTCAAGGAGCTAGAATGCAAGAGAATGACCCTACAAGGACTTAGGAACCTAGAGGAGACCATGGTGTGTCTTCAAGTGCAAATATCAATGAAATGAGAAGTGTTTTACAAGTGCACAAATCAGAAAAGAGAGGTTTAAGTAGTTCTTCATGTGCCCAATAAGGCTTGGGGGCGTCTTCAAGACATTCTTTTAGGTCTTCATGGAACAAATATACCTTCACTATGCTTCTTGAAGGTATATCAATACATATGAAGCATCCAGAAGAAGGGGGTATATTTGAGTCAATATGTTCCTCCTCCATGTGGTATAGGTATGTCATATTATTCCATTATTCATAGTCTTGTTGGTACCTAATGATGGGTCTTGTTTAGAAGTTGTGATATCAGTCTTGGGTCACTAAGTTGTACATATAAGAAGTCCTTAAATTCCATGCTTGCATCTTCATGATATATGGTCGATCTGATTTGGTCATGTATTATCTTGTGTCTATTTGATATGTCCATGATGCATGTGTGTAAATGGTTCATAAGTCCTTTAGATTGTACTCATTGTCATTGTGAATAAAACCAGACTATGTTGCGTGTCTCCGAGTTTTGTGAAGAATATAGTTGCTTTTTTGAGCTTCAATGGTGTCATAAAGAGTTGACATGAAGTGTAACTACCTTGATAGAGTGTTTCTATTTTTCCATGATGTTCATAAAGTTTATATGGTGTCTCAATATGTTGTATATGTCATCATGTGTCTCAATGTTCAAGCTTAGTCATTTCAAGGTTGTTGTAGCACAAGTCTCAGTCTGTGAAGGTATTTTAGTGCATATGTCATGAGTAATACAATTGTGTACATCCCTCTTAATATGTTAGAGAAGCTCTAAGAATTTGGATGGTGTGATCAAGTTACAAATTGATCAAGTAAAATAGTTCAAGATGATAATTGTGCCTAAGGTATGGAAAAATTTGGTGTGCCTAGATCAAAGGATGGAATGTTAAAGGTATGGATTTGGTCTTCTATGCTTTTTAATATTGGTAAAGGACTCTCAGATGGTTGAAGGATCATACTCAACATGAAAATTCATCTTAATGGTCATGAAAGCTAAATTTGGTGTATTTAGAAGGATCTCTACCTTATTTGTATTTTCTCACAATGACTATGACTGTATTAGTGGAAACTCACTTTTGGGGCCCAAATGATGTAATATGGAGGTAATATTTTCTACATATATTCTAGATAGGATAAAATAAAGGACTTTGGTGTTCTTATTCCCAATATTTTTCTTACTCGGAATGTGTGACATAGTTTAGATTTGGCAGGTTATGTCAAGAGGCCTAATTCTAAGTTGTGTATATTGAAAATTGAGTATACCAAGCTCAAAGACCTGGTACAAGACTTATGGGGAAAGATTTATGATAGAATGAGTGTTTTTATCTAGTATGATTCCATCTTGAATGTTCCTTCATCAATAGTTTGATATGATTTTCAATAGAACAAAGACTAGTAAAATGTGTTTAAGCTCTTGTTGACAAGGTGAAGGAAGAGCCTGTGGCTTCTAATGCAGTGGTGTAATCCTGGTCATAACTGAGCCCTTACAAGATGGATTATTCATTGTTTGGAGTATGTTTTTGAATTTTTAAGATGGTTCATCACAGAGTAAAGGAGCCTTGCATGTATCTCATTCATGATTTGAGCTAGTATTGGCATGCTACAGTTGTAGAAGGAAGAATATACACTTTCTCAGGTATGAAGACTGATTTGTAAAAGAATTTAATATGTCTGAGACCTCATGAAGATTTTATATGCATAAGTAAAGATGGTATGAGTTCAGGAGTGGAGCAATTTATTATAGTTCTTAGTTGTGTGTTGAGACAAATTAACCATCTTCATTTGTCTGGTATCTCGAGAGGTAGAGCATCCCAATCTATAGGTGAAGGGTATGTATCTTTTCCACTCATGACATATTAAGATCTTCTGAAGGATATTTCTATGGTTTATAAATTATTGTTTCCTTAAAATGAACAAATAGATGTCTAGTGAATGTACCATGAAGTCTATGATCAATATAGCACTAAAGAGTGAATCCTACGGGAATGTAGGTGATCAAAAGGTATGATGATAATATATAAGAAGTGATACAATGCTTGATTAGATTTATTTTTTCAAGTATGATAGTGAAAGAGAAGGAAAGTTTCTAAGATGTATTTATTGAATCATGGATAAGACAAATATAACGCATCAGAACTCGGTAAGCTTGCTCATTGTTATAGTGATATGGAATATTGCACCTACAGTGTAACAAGCTTCTCGGGGTATGTTCAAGTCCTTTATAATAGGGAAAGATTGAATAAGAATTATAGAAGGTGATGATGGTGGTACTAAGGAAAATAAGGTATGGTATGGGAGTATATCCCTTTGGTTATATGGTGTTGTCTATTGAATGCGGTATGTTAGTCTATTATAACTCTGTAAGAGACTCGAAATGCAACTTTTTAGGGAAATATCAAGTTGCTCAAGTTTATTTCTAGTCATGCTAGCAAGGTAAGAAGCTTATTTTTGTGCTTGGGAGCTAGAATTGAAAGTCATAAGTCTAGGGGATCATGTTTTTGTCAAAACAAGGTATGAATTGCATGGTGTGACATGTCAAAATTGGTTGAAATTTCTCTAAAAGGATTGTTCATCACTCCAAGTCATAATGTGTTATGATGAGGAAGATAGTGAATTGTTATGCTAAACCTCTACCTAGAAAATAAGTGTATGCTCTTGAATAAAGGAATGGTTAACCTTGTAGCTCATAAAGGATATTGTTTTCATGATCATGAAAAATATGGTATAGGTGCGTGTGCCTGTACAGTGTATCCATGAGGGGGAAATAGGGTTGAGGAGAAAATTGAATTTTTTTGCATGCTTAGAAGGTTGAGAATGATTATTTTTCTCTAAATAAGGTATGATTATTTTTATATCTTGTTCATTGATGATGTTCAAATGATGGAGTTTCTTGTATCGGGGAGAGCATGGTTTTTGCATGCCTAAAATGAAGGAAAAATCAGATTTTATGTAAAATTCAAGGCCATAGAGCTATTTTGAAACCTTTGGTTGATGTTTATAACCAAATCATGTTGTTATGTAGCTGAGGTAGGTGAATAATATATTTCTACAAGTATTCCTTTTTCATTAATGTAAAAAGGAGAGAAGTTCAAGGTGTTTTCCATCAATGAAAAAGGGGAGATTGTTGGCATGTGGTCCTATTAGGTGTTTTCATTGATGAAAAACCACATTAATGACAAATTTGATGTTGGATTATGGTCACTTGATGATTTATATGATGCTAACATGATGATTTAGATGTGTTTATGTTGGTACAATGAGATTCATGAGGATTGCTTGCTCTTGCAAGCCTATATAGGTGCCTAGGAGATGTAGCATGACAATATGAATTTATTGGATGATTGAGAAACATGTTGGCATGATGGACATTAGGATTGGTTCTTGTGAACTCAAAATAGTGGCATGATGCAAATACAAGTATTTGGCTATGTTACAGGTGCTCGTTAGAAGCAGGTATGGTTACTTGGAGGTGTGGTTGCAAAGGGGGATCTTCTAGAGGTAAGCCCATGTTTTCATGTTACTCATTGTGTTGATTAGGCATACCTTTTAAATGATGTCAAAAGGGGAGAGATATAGAGTTTGCAGTCAAAAACTAGGTATGCAAATGTTGTTTTACCATCAAAGCTTGTAGGTTTTACGAGGTGTTGCCATCAATGAAAAAGGGGATTTTTTTGGACCCTAGGCATTGTCAGTGGTGTTGTAATTAATGTTAAGTGGAATTTATGGAAAAATATTTTGATTGGTGAAGTGAACAAGACAAGGAGATGAAGTTTGATTGGTAGTGAATTGTGAATATGTTTCAAGCTCACGAGAGAGAGTTTAAGATAATTTTAGTGATCTACAAGCTTGGTTGGTGAGGAAGGAGTCCAATGGAAGCTTGGAAATGGTTGGTATGCTTATCTCAGAGGTTCCATAGGTCATATATGATGATGTAAGCATGGGAAATATCTCTTACCATAAGTTTCAAGTCAGTTAGTGGAAACCTCAGTTCAAATTGGTTCATTTAGGCCTATTTCTTGAGCCTGATGAGATGTGATAAGTTGGTCCAAGTCAAGGAAAGGTAATTTGAGCATGGGTGTAACCTAGTAATACTTTCTACAACATGTTTTAAAAATAACATGACCTAGTTTAGCTCTTATATTCGAAATTCAAAAGTGCACTGAAAGTGGCTTTGAGAACTGACAATGTTCACTAAGGTAAATGAGATTGGCCAAATATTCATAGGAAAAAATATGGCTAACCAACACATGGAATGTGTAGAGAAGTGTCTTTTAGTGCTCCATGTCAAATTTCATCAAATTTTGAAATGGGGATTTTGATTTATTCAAGTTTTTCTAAAATTGACCTCTTGAAAAATGCATTTTGAGGCCTATATCTTCTTAGCACTCAAGAAAATATTACGAATACTTCAGATAAATCATAGAAGGAATTTTTGAAGAGAACTCTAAGAATGATTTTTTACAAAATAAATTAGGCAAATTGACTGAGAAACAAGAAAGTTATGAATGTTTTTCTAACAAGATTTTCTCTCTCAAGGTCTTCTTCTTGAAGTAATAAGTGTAAAATGGAGTGTTTTGTCTCAAATTTTATTATGCAAGATAGAACACCATCTCAGGAAGGTATAAGAGCCTTACCAGGCCAGTTTTTAAGTAGTGATCTCATTCAAATGTGAAGGTACAATATGGACTATACTTTGCACGACTAAAAGTGTGTAAAAATAGTCTTGTTTTGATAAGTTGCAAGGTCTTGAAGGAAGTTTAGTTGCACTAGAAGTGAAAATTCCTAAAATATATCTCCAAAGGTCAATATTTCCATGCTATAACTCTTGATATGGTCTTAGGAAGAGTTTAATAGTCTCAAGTTCTCAATGTCTTCACTACCTTTAAGTGGTACCTATAATTCCTGCCATCTCAACTATACATTCAAGGCTCTGAAAGTTCTATATAGTTATTTATTCATGTAATATGATTACAAAGGGAAATATAAAACAATATCTCTTGTGTGTGCTCGAATACATGCTCCCTAAAATCTCTACCTTTGAGTTTTATCTTTCCATGACTGGAGAGCAGGTGTGAATTCACTCTCTACGAGGTGACATCATAGGCATACAAGTGAAGAAATTCTATAATGAGTTAGGTTAAGTAAATTCATTATAAGGACCAAATAAAAGAAAAAAATGATTTAAAGGAAGTTTGAAGCAAGGTTTTCCACCCCGACATTGCTTTGTTTTCTATGAAAATTATCGGTATGGCTTCTTTAAGTAACACAAAGATGTGTCTCCTCATAGTCATATGTATGGTAGAGATTTAAGAGCTATGACATGGTCTACTCTTTGCATGCAATGGTCTCAAATCTATTGGAGCTAAGTAGAATACTAAAATGAAGGTTTCAAACTAGTTTAGAATCAATGCAAACAATTATTCACTATTCTTGTTCAAAATTGAAAAATGTAGACGAGCTTATGGTATGAAGAGGACTCATATATAGTAGTGTGGGATATACAATCATTCAATCAGGTCATTAATGATAGGAAAATATGTACTATTAGTTTGATTGAAACCTCTTCCTACTAAGAAACACCGTGTTACCATCTATGCACCAAGAAATTGAGCTTATGGGATTATCTTTGGTGAATACAAGGAAGAAGATATTTTTGAAAATATTCAAAGGAATTTATACAAATCCCATAAACTTGAAATTTATGTTTTCTAACCAATATATTCCTAAGAGACTCTATTTTGAAGCTTTTTGGGTCTCTATAGAAGAAGAAACCCTGATTTAGGGTTAGAAAGACAAAATTATCGAATCTCACAATAGAGACAACAAAAATTCAAATTGTTTGTAGAAAGTTATGTGTTTAGAATACGAAGGCATTACAAAAAGGATTAAAACCATATCCATTTGAAATAAAGAAAAATTCGATGACATTTGCATTAAAAGTTACTTCTTTTCTATACGAGAGGCGGATATCGGGGATTTTGAGTACAATTTATTTTAGTGTAAATGCTCATGCAAAATCTTGAATCAACTTGGGATAAGTTTTTCAAACTCGGTGTGCCTCTGTTATTATTAGAAAATCCCAAACCTTGTGAAAGTGGAGAAATAAAACACCATATTTATACTACTTGTCTCAGGTAACTATGATGTGCTTCAAAGAAACTTCTTATACTATCAAAATTTTGAAAAAATTTGAAATAATAAGGAAGTTTTTAAATTATTTGAAGATATAAAAATGAATGTGGTTGAATAGTGTGTGTGGAAAGAAAACAATAAGACTCTTTTTTTTTTTTTTCTACATAAGAATGTGAAAAGAGCTCAGACGAGAAAGATCTTTTTCTTGGATTGCTCAAGTTCTTGAAGGATAAAATTAAATATAGTCAGTTGAAACTTCATATATTTCTCTCTCCTTGCTTGTGGTGAGACGTTGAAAAGAAACCTATTTTTCTTCATCAAGAAATTTAGGTGTCAAAAACCATTGAAATTTCAAGGTGAATTTGAAGAGCTAGTGATACTTATAGAGCTCATTTGAGAGGGTGTAGAAGTTGAAAGGACACTTGAACAAGAAAAAGGGTAATTCCAAAAGGCTAGGAAAATGATTGTACACATAACTTGTATAGTCAATTTTCTTTTTAAAACTCAAAAATATAGTGTGATATAGATGAGCAAGTCAAGTATGTGTAAAAAAGGAAGACTATAATGTATTGAAAGAGTGAGATCTCTCATGGTGTAGAAGTATACATGACAGTAATGTGCAAAAGGGAAGTATAGAGGACTTGAGGTGTGTAGTTGAGATCTATCTAAGTTTACATGAAGAAGAAGTAGCTAAATGAAAAAGAGAGAGAACTAAGAAGATTATGAATAATTCAAGAGAGTAATTAAAAGGTAGACTCGAAAGATCATGTATGAAAGTAAGAGATATGTTGAAGATAAAAATAGTGAATAAAAGAAAAAGATACATTGATGAAGGATTGATCATAAATTGACACAAAGTATAATGAAACTCCAAAAGATATTGAAATTGCAAGGTTATCATAATTAGTTGAATAAGAAACATGTGCTAGATGATCAAATTTATTATTGTATCTACCTAAGTGCGTGCTTAGGTCACAGGAGTAGGTGCTCCTTTCAAGTTGCAACTTTTAAACCAACTAAGTGGGTGCTTGAAGGATTTTGAAGTAGGTGCTTCATAGGTTGTGTGGGTGATCAACTAAAGTGGAAATAATTATATACTAGGAATTGGTGTTCCTAATAAAAGCCTTGATTTCAAGTGGGTTTTCTCCCTCTATGGGTTTCCCACTATAATTTTGGTGTCTTAAGTATTTGTCTTCTTACATGTATCTTAATTTGTGTTTATGGTTTGATTGATAATTATAGTAAAGAAGTTTTAGAAACTATTAAATTGATGAACACTTATTCAGCCCCCTCTCAGTGCTTGTGATATCCAACAATTGGTATCAGAGCGTGGTCCTCAAAGTTTACATTAACAACTTGGAGGTGATCCTGAAGACACAAGAATGGTTTCTACAAATTGAATCAATATTGAAGAGAAAATATGAGATTGCTCAATCTCTAATAGAAGTTGAAGAATGAGATTAAGCACATGGTTAAGAACTAAATAAAATGGATTCATTTGTAGAAAATGTTTCAAGAGATCTAAAACAAAAGGAGAATGACTTCCTAGAAATTGAAAAGGAAAGAACCTAAAGATTGAACTGGAACAAGCAAGGAAAAATGATTTGAAGGCTAATCAAGCCATGAATGTTTTCAAAAAAATTCGAGAGAACAAGGAAGATGAAAAGGTTGATCCCAACAAGCAAACAAACAAGAAGTAGACCAAGGAGACCAACACAGAAGATCCAATTCAATCAGAAAACCAAATGCATTCAGGTATGAGAGAAAATTTAATGGATATTATTTTTCATGTTATGGTTTTGGGCATAAAGATATAAATTTCAGGAAGAGCATAATGTGTTTTAATTGCAAAGAAAGATGTCACATAAACAAGTATTGTCTAAAAGATCAAGTAAGTCATTTTTTGGACAAGAAATAGGTTATTTGCCTCACCTACCATGGAAAATGGAACTTTGAAAAACAATTTCATGCACCACCTAGGTTCAATTATAATCTAAATGCTTTCCAAAGTCAAGACAAAAGAATATTCAGAGAAAATACAAACTCCTTGAGTGAGACCAAGTCAGTCATGGTTGAAAGAGATACTGGGAAGAAGAAAGGAAAATGGATATATAAGATCAAGGAAGCAAAGTCATAAGTTTAAATAGTAAAGACTGATAAGAAAGTAGCATGGGAAAATATTTAAGAGGCACAACAAGCTAATACAGTGTCAGGAGAAACTAGCTCACATGAGATATCAACAGATGATGAAAAGGCAAGAAACATGAAAAAATTCCAGTAAAAGGATGAAGAAATTATTCCTCAAGAAGTGGTAGAAAATGTGTATGAATTGCAACATGCATGCTTATCAAGCACTCAAATAGAAGATGAGAGCTCAGGTAATGAGGTTATCACTCCTAGAAATGCAACTAAGAAGGTCAACAAGATTGTGAGGACAAGGAAAGGGAAGATGGAGTCATCATATTGTTTTTATGAATTCTTACTATTTTGAGATGGTTCAAGATTCACAATATGCCTTCTCTAGGATTCTAGGAGGCATATTCACTTAGAATAATTGTTGGATGGTATTGATGAGTTACTACAAACTAGTGAATACTAATACAATGTGTACAAAAAGACTGCTGAAATTCTTGAGCATGTCAAAGTTGGTGTCAAGAAAGAAGTGTCTTCAAGAGAATGTCTTGAGTCAACAAGAAAGCTTATTTTCTGTTACAAATCTGAAGTAGGACAGTTGTGGAGCTTAATGTGTTTGTGATAGTATCAAGGATATCATTACTCTTTTCTTATGTGAAAATTAGTGTCTCAAGGAGTCAAATGATGTGTCTTAATTTAGTCATGAGAATTAAGTGCCTTGATCTCATAATACATGTACCCATAGTATTTGAAGTTTATATTCATAATTTATTGAAAGAGTTATGTAGTCTATGTAGTGTTGATGACAAGTGTGATTTCTTATAATCTCATAGGGTCTTAGTCAAAGCCAAACCTTTCATATCCTATCATCAAAGGTTAGCCAACAAATATGTTGATCCTGTGTAAGCAAAGACTCTAGTCTTGGAAGCATGTGAGAGTTGTGCAAATAAAAATGTGGCCATCTACATGTCAGATTAGATCTGCAATGTAATAAACTTAAAGATTTCTCTGTCCTCCTGAATTCCTTCCCATACACTAGCCTTAAGAAAGATAAGTCATATCTTTGAAATGAATTCAAGTTTTATACAAAGAACAACCGAAGGAGATAAAATTCTTAAGTGGCTTTTGAAATTCACACAGTATGGTAAAGACCTAACTCTCATGGCTTGAAACTGAGACATTTTAGTAATGAAAACCTCATAACCATGAGAATAAATATAGATCTTAATGAAGAATAAGCATATAGATCTTGAATTTTTTTTTGAAAACTTGGTAGAAAGAGAAGGGAATTTCAAATCCATAGTACAAAAGTTGACTAAAGGTATGAAAAATCTGAAGTCTAAAGGCCTAAAACTATCTTGTAAAATGTTACTCAAAGGTTGGTGAAAGAAGATTTTTGTTGAACTCGAAAGTCTCCATGTGTTCTCATTAAAACTTGCAAAGGTCATACACTAGGTTGTGAATGAGTATTGAAACTTTGATGACGGCTTGTAATGATGAAAAACAATATCCTCTATCCAATTTTTAACTTAGAAATGTTGTTGTGATTGTTGATTATCATGTGGATATTCAATGATTTCAAGTAGTTAGATTATCTCAAGTCTTTTAAGGGTAATTGTTTTTATCGAACAAATTATGAGCTTTAGGAGAAATTTGGTCCCAAGAAGTTGTTGACCCTATGTTTTTAAGTCTATATCATGAGTAATCATTTGGTATGTTTAAATCGCAATTGTTACTTAAAAAATGTAGGAGAAGGATTTACATCGTCTGTGTACATGGTGAAGCTAGAAGATGGCTTATTGTTTCAAAAGGCCAAAATATTTGGCAAGGTCTTATGAGTCTCAATGTCACATCAATCATACGATTGTGTGCTTAAAAATTTTATCAGGATTTTTGTGCCTTGAATAACTTCATATCATTTTGTGATTCTATTTCCTAAGAATACGTGTAAGTCTTCATGGTCAAAAAGTTTCAATACATTAGCAAGGTCTATCATCATGAAGGTAAAGAGTCTCGATCCCATTGATCTCCATGAAATCAAGTTTTTCAAGGGTATTGATATTGATAATAAAATTATCCAGTGTGTGTTTAGCTTGTGTCATCATCAAAATTTTGTGAAGATTGGTAAATGTTTCATCTGTCTTAGTGTCAAAAACTATGTTGTGGCTAATATTTGCACCATGGCAAGAGTCATTATTCGAGTGGTGAAGGGCGTGAAAGTAAGTAGATTATTTTCAATCAAAAGTCCATCATAAAATTTGTGTGACAAATGTATTGGATATGGAATGATGTATTGAACTTGTGAGGGAAATTTATTGTTGTGAAGATATGAGTAACAACTTCGTGATGATTTTAAGTCTTATATTTTCATGCTTGGTGTAACAGTGAGTCCAAATATCACTCTCAATATTTTTAATGAATTACACAAGGTCATGAAGTATGAGTACCAATATTTTCTTAAGTTACTATGTATGCTAGTGTCATGATAAGTAACATGACTATCTTGAGCTTACAATCAAGTAATTCACGACATAATGGATAGATAATTGATTCATATGTAAAGTAACCTGATATGGGTAGAGTCGAGAAGGTACTTGGATTAAAATTCATAAGATTTTTCTGTTGATCCTAGATCATTGTAGATATTTTGTATTGAATGTGAAATTTTTTTTGTCTCAAGTTTATATTTGAAAGGATATCAAGATGCATGGACCAAGGTGCAAAGTTGATCAAGAAACATGTAAGAAAGGTAACTGATGTAAAATCTACATTCTTAGTTAAAGTATGACTATTAAAGAATGATAGAGGTAGGGGATATTACTAGGAACCCAAAACACAAAGTATGCAAGATGTCAAGACAATGCAATAGGTAGAGTGTGTGATGCTTTGTTTGAGTAAGCAAGTTTTGAACCTAGAAATGTGAAAAGGCAGGATATCAAAGTTTTCTATGTGAAATTTCTTGAGAAGAAAGTGTTGATACTATCTTGAAGAGAAAGGATAATGAATCAATCAAATGGGTTAGTTTTTCTGCTCAATACGAGATAGAGAAGATGGGATACAACATCAGCCAAGGGGGAGCTTTTAGAGGTAGGCTCGTGTTTACATGTTGCTCATTGTGTTGATTAGGCATCCCTTTTTCAATGATGTCAAAGGGGGAGAGATACAAGGTTTCATAGAAGTAACTAGGTATGTAAATGTTGTTATACCATCAAAGCTTGTAGGTTTATGAGGTGTTTCCATCAATGACAAATGGGGAGTTTTTGGACCCTATTCATTTCTAGTGGTGTTTTCATTGATGTCAAGTTCAATTGATGGAAAAATGGTTGATTGGTGAAGTGAAGAAGTCAAGGACATGAAGGTTGATTAGTAGTGCCTTCTGAAGATGTTTGAAGCTCACATAGAGAGTTCAGGATAGTTCAATAGTGCTCTATAGGCTTGGTTGGTGAGACAAGAGTCCAATGGAAGCTTGGACATGGTTAGTATGCTTGGATAAGAGGTTCTATAGTTCAAATATGATGATGTAAGCATGGGAAAGAGCTCTTATAGTAAGTTTCAGGTCATTTGGTGGAAACCTCAATTCAAACTAGCTCATTTAGGCCTATTTCTTGAGCCTGATGAGATGTGAGAAGTTGGTATAGGTCAAGGAAAAGTAATTTTAGTATGGGACTAGCCTATGAATACTGTTTACAAAATTTGTGAGAAAAACATGACCCATTTTAGCTCTTGGATTCAAAATCAAAAGTGTACTGAAAGTGGATTTGAGAACTAACAATGTTCACTAAGGTAAATGAGATTGGTCAGAGCTTCACAGAAAACCTATGGCTAACAAACACATGGAATGTGTAGAGGGTGTCTTTTAGTGCTCCATGTCAAATTTCATCAAATTGTGAATTGCTTCTTTTGATTTATTCAAGTTTTTCTAAAACTACCCTCTTGAAAAATGCATTTTGAGGCCTCTATCTTCTTAGCACTCAAGAAAAAATATGAAGAATAATTCAGATAAATCATATAATAAATTTTTGAAGATAACTCTGAGCATGAAATTTTCAAAAAAATTAGGCAAATTGATTGAGAAACAAGATAGTTATGACTATTTTTCTAGTAGGATTTTCTCTCTCAAGGTCATCTTCTTGAAGTAATAAATGCAAAATGGAGTGTTTTGTCTCAAATTTTCTTGTGTAAGATAGAAAACCATCCCAAGAAGGTATAAGAGCCCTACCAAATCAGTTTTGAAGTAGTGATTTCATTTAAATGTGAAGGTATAATATGAACTCTGTACTCTCATTGGGCTAAAAGTATTAAAAAAGTCTTGTTTTAATAAGTTTCAAGGTCTTGAATGAAGTTTAATTCTGATAGAAGTGAAAATTCCTATCCTATATCTCCAAAGATCAACCCGTAACACTAGACCTCTTGATACAATTTTAGGAAGAGGTTAATAGTCTCAAGTTCTCAATGTCTTCACTACCTTTAAGTGGTACCTAGAATATCTACCCTCTCAACTATACATTTAAGGATATGAAAGTGCTATATAGTTCTTTCTTGATGTAATCTAATTACAAAGGGACATATCAAGCAATATCTATGTGTGTGCTGAAGACATGCTCCCTGAAATATCTACCTTCGAGTTTTATCTTTCCATGACTAGAACAAGGTGTGAATTCACTCTACGAGGTGACATCATGGGCATACAAGTGAATAAATTCTAGAATGAGTGAGGTTAATTAAATTTGTTCTAAGGACCAAATCAAAGGAAACAATGATTGAAAAGTAGTGTGAAGTAAGGTTTTCCACCACCGACATTGCTTTGTTTTCTATTAAAATTCTTTGAATGGTTTCTTTAAGTAACAAAAAGATGTGTCTCCTCATAGTCATATGTCTGATAGAGCTTTGAGAGATATTACATGATCTACTCTTTGCATACAATGGTCTCCAATTTGTTGGAGATAAGTAGAATACTAAAATTAAGGTTCGTATAGCATTTTAGAATTAGTGTAAATAATTCTTCACTATTCTTGTGCAAAATTGACAATTGTAGATGAGCTTATGGTATGAAAAGGACTCATATATAGTGGTGTGGGATATATTATCCTTCATTTGGATCATTAATGATAGGAAAATATATACTATCAATTTGATTGAAACCTCGCATGCTAAGAAACACCCTACTATATCATCGTGCACCAAGAAATTGAGCTTCTGGGACTGTCTTTGGTGAATACAATGAAGGATATATTTTTGAAAAGCTTCGAGGAATGTATACAAATCCCATAAACATGAAAGTTATGTTTTCTAACCAATAGATTCCTAAGATTTTTTATTTTGAAGCTTTTCGGATCTCTATACAAAAAGAAACCCGATTTAGGGTTAGGAAGACAAAATCGATTGAATATCACTATGGAGACAATGAAAAAATTAAATTTCCATGTAAAAAAGCTGTGTTTGGAATATGAAGGTGTTGCGAAAAAGATTCAAACCATATCTATTTGAAATAAAGAAGAATTTGATGACAGTTTCATTCAAATTTGCTTTTATGTGCGAGGGCAAATATCATGGATTTGAGTGTAATTTATTTTAGTGTAAATGTTTTAAATTCTCATACAAAATATTGAATCAACTGGGATAAGGTTTTCAAACTTGGTGTTCCTCTATTCGATTAGAAAATCCCAAGCCTTGTGAAAGTGGATAAATCAAGCACAATCTTTATACTTTGCTTGTCTCGAATGTATTTGGGATGTGCTTTAAAGAAACTTGTTATACTTGCCAAAAAGTTAAAAATATGGAAATAATAAGGAGGTTTTCAAATTATTTAAATATATAGCGGTGAATGTGGATGAATAGTGTGTTTGGAAAGAAATCAATAAAACTATTTTTATTGATAAATCAAGTTGAAGGACTCGTTCCCTTTAAAAAGCGAGGAGAAATACCCGAGAAAATATTTTAAACACCGACGGGCCTATAACCCTAGATTACAAACCTACAACACTTTACTCAACCAAACAACCAAATACAAATTATTTCCTAACCAAGGACGGAAAAAAGTCCTCAATATTACCCATTTGACCTTTTTTATTTTTCCTATTCTTTACTTCTTGCCACTTACCATTCCCTGATGTAATTTCTAGCGAAAGATCATCAAATTTCAAATAAGCCATAAAATTATCCAAGCTGGGATTCCTGATCCAAATCCAATTTGGTAGGAGAATTCCCCCTTTTCATTCCGCTAACCACAATTATCCATTGAGAATCTTGAACTATAATAAACTTTTATTTTCCACACTTTCCTCTTCCTTATTTTGTAACCTGAGTTGGAAGGCTCCTCCTTAAATGTCGCCACATCCACCAATTCCGGATCAAAGATCCCCATCCTTTGGTCAAGGCTGAGCTATTATTGTTTTCTAGTTTCTTATTCTCAGGACATGAGGCTTGCAGATGACCAGGGTTTTTGTAATTTCTACACCAAAATGCTATATTTTTGTAATCTAAAGGTTGTGAGTGCTAAAACTTTCCAAATTTTAAATTAATTCGATCCGGAAACCCTTTACTCAAGTCAAATTCCACACATATACAAGTGAAGGAGCACATAACCACATGAGTTATGTCTAGGTATTCTTTTAAAAACCTACCCAAGACATTACCGATATCTTCCAGTGCATACCAAAGGTGCAAAGGAAGATTGGGAAGTCTCACCCAAACTAGTGTTTTGGAAATTGAAAGAGAATTGGGATCAAATTATGGGAACCAAGGAGTCAAAAATAGACCCATGTTACCCCAAAACCATGGCCCATTAACCAAGCACCGTTGGTAATCCTCCACTTCTCTAAAGTGAACCACAAAAACCTCTGGAGCAGAGGAAAATTTCACATTTATCTATCCAATTTTAAAATATCCACTAGTATAAATCTATAGAGGAAGGACATAAGCCATTGAAGTGGCCTATTATGGCATCCTTAGAAATATTTTGATAATATTCATCCACATCATGAACTTCAATGATTAGCGATGGAATTTCTTCAACTAGATCAACCAAATACGCTTGATTTCTTGTATTATTACATTTGGTTTTACCTAGGGAATATTTGAATGAAACCCTATGCTTAAAATTCCCACTTCTTTGAGCTCCGCCCCATGAATTTCCTATGGCCACTCCAATGAAACTGTCCAAAGCAAGCCCCCGGTGTCGACTTGAGTTTTTCATTTCTAGGTTGCAGGTTAGGGCACAAATTTCACCTTTCTCTCGTGAGTTGAGTACGCCTTCCACGGGAACCCGAATCCCTCCATGGGATCCACCTTATTTCCAAGTATGCTCCCCATGAGACCTGCACTCCTCATCGCTAAACATTTTTGGTATTTCGGTCTTTAGGGATGTTTATGATATTCCTACGTATATGACCTAAAATGATGTGTTATTGTAATTATCCTTGAAAGCTGTTTTTTTGTCTGCATAAGAATGTGAAAAGAATGGATAGTGAATGATCATTTTTTGGATTGCTTGAGTCTTAAAGGAGAAAATTAAATATAGTCAGTTGAAAGTTTCTATATTTCTCTCTCCTATCTTGTGGTGAGAATTTGAAAAGAGACTTGTTTGTCTTCATCAATAAAGTTAAGTGTTAAAGAACCTTTGAACTTTCAAGGTGGATGTGAAGAGCTAGTGATACTTGTAGAGTTCATTTGAGAGGGTGTAGAAATTGAAAGGACACTTGAACAAGAAAAAGGGTAATTCCAAAAGGCTAGGAAAATGATTGTACACATAACTTGTACAGTCAATTTTCTTTTCAAAACTCAAAAATATAGTGTGATATAGATGAGATGGTCAAGTGTGTGTAATAAAAGGCAAAATGCAATGTATTGAAAGAGAGATATCTCTCATGGTGTAGATGTTATAGAAAAATCACAACACCCCTGGATGTCGATCAGATTTCTAGGTTGATCATACTATTATCCAGTGTGATTGCATAACATTGAAACCTTTCTCCAAGTGTGGGACCTGCAGAATGAGAAAGGAATCTCCAGAGAAGGCTGGTTCCTATTCCTCTATTCAGATGCACACGAAAAATGCAGAGGGTTTACTCAAAACATAATCTAACTTGCTAAGGAGAGGCAGGTAAGAATATGCGTGAAAAATAAACCTAAGCTAATAGAGGTGATGCACCGAGGAATGAAGAACACTGTCTTGCTAATAAACACCAGACCATTCAAATGTGATGCAAGATCATGCACAGATAACAAAACTTGTAGTGAAAGACCAGGAGGATGCAAATGAACACGAGAGAGGGTTGAGAATCATCCACAAACATGTATTATTTGCTCCAAAGATTGATACAATACACTAAAAAATGCCAAGAGGCGAGTTGCATTACTGATTTCAAATGGGAGGTTCGAACTCCACAAATTCACGATAAAGAGGAGAAGGGAGGAGCAAAACAGAATGTTCGACACTTTTTCAAAAATCCCCTCTTTACAATATATAAGAAGAATGAGAGAGGAAAGTCGAATCTACCACAACCACTTACGGATTGCATTTAACTCACTCATTATGGTAGAAACGGAGAATCTGGAAAAATGGCTGGGTATCTGTTGTATTAAAGCTGGTTGTTGAACATCACTTCTATCTATTATTACGTGCCAGATCTGTTTCTCAATTTTCTCTCTCCAAACTGAACCAAAATGCGAGATTGACCCCAAAATCATGTAGAGAATCTCTCCATATTTCCAATGATATAAAGAACGTGCAAATCTGAGCTCTGGATCGGAAGATATGGCGATCCGAATATTTAGGCACAAACGAGCAAAACAGATTTTTAAATTTCTTCCCGCGCTCTGCCACCTGGATGACACGTGGCATGCATTGATTGGTCATCAGGGGCACGGGGCAGACCTTTACTTTTAGCTTTTGGGTGAACTTCTTGCCAAATTCTCTAACTCCTCCCCGAGCTCCGAGCTTCCCTTTCTCATTGGACATGTGTCCTCTTTTTATTAGCTCGGGTTAGTGCTTGAAACCTCGCCCTTTGAACTTTTGGACTTTTCTCCTTGTGACACGTGTCATGATTTGGTTGGTCCATGGGTCTGCAGGATCTTCGCGTCTCCCGTGTCTTCGGGACAAAAACCTCCAAACCGCCTGAAATGAGCTTCCTTGTCCCTCATTTGGGCGATGACATGGCGTTGCTTGATTGGCTTTCGGCTCCTTCATCTATTCGCCCCACGCGTCCCCTTTGTCCCAATGTCCCGGTCACGAAAGTTCCCGTTTCGCCGATCTCGGGGCGATTCGCGTCCTTCGCGTCCTCACGGCCCAAATGTCCCTAAGCGTGCGCTCGGCGATTAGTCAATTTTCTTCTTCTTGGTGAATCGGCTTTCGCGTCCCCACGCGTCCCGGCGACCGGATGTTCCTTTGCTCTGCGAGACCGCTCGCATGGCGGCGTTTCACCCGATTTGCGCTTGAGATGTCCCTCGCGTCCCATTATTGCGAGGACTAGGACTTATCCATTTTTCATGATTTCTTCGGTCAAGCTTGTTTTCTGACTTTTTCACCTTTTCTCGAGAACTTGCTCTCTTCTTCTTGGCCGGGGAGTTAGAAAAATCGAGGGGACCCCGAAACATGATTTTTGCCCCTGAATCAATCTATCTTTCTCGGGGCTTGAATATTCTCGATGCATGTTATCAAATTTACCACAGGGGGTGAATTTTGGATAGTGATAGAATTATACATGACAATAATGTGCAAAAGGTAGTATAGAGGACTTGAGGTGTGTAGTCAAGATCTATCTAAGTGCACATCAAGAATAAGTAGGTAAATCACACACACACATAGATAAGAATATTATGAATGATTTAGAGAGAAATTAAAATGTAGATTGGAAGATCGGTATGAAAGTAAGACATATGATGAAGATCAAAAATAGTGAATAAAGAGAGAAAGAGACATTGATGAAGGGTTGATAAAAAAATTGACACAAAGTATAATCAAACTATAGAAGATAGTGAAATTGCAAGGTGATCATAATAAATTGAATAAGAAATAGGTGCTAGATTATCATATTATATTATTGTATCCACCTAAGTGGGTGTTTAGGTCATAGGATTAGGTGCTCCTTACAAGTTACTGACTTGCTTAAACCAGCTAAGTGTGTGCTTGGTTTCCTCCAGGTGGGTGCTTGAAGGATTTTTAAGTAGGTGATTCATAGGTTGTGTGGGTGCTCAGCCAAAGTGGAAATCATTGTATAATAGGAATTTGTGTTCCTAATAAAAATTCTTGATTTCAAGTGGGTTTTCTCCCTCTATGGTTTTCCCACTATAATTTTGGTGTCTGGGCATTTTCATCTTGCATGTATCTTAATTTGTGTTTATGGTTTGATTTCTAATTCTAGTCAAGAAGTTTTAGAAACTGTTAAATTGATCAGAATTGATTCACCCCCTTTCATTGTTTGTGACATCCAACATTGGTCATCTTAGCTAGTTTGTTCTTATTACGTATAACATAGTGAGATAGATGTTCATTAGATATTTGTTTGATTTGATAGAGTTTAATATAAGATATATTGGTGTTGATATTGGAAAATTGAGCAAGAAAAACATCGACTAGATGCTTAAAAAAAAGTTACCAAATGGATAGGTAGATCATAAAACCAACACATGACATAATCTTGAAGACTTCTAGGAAATATCTTAGCTAGCAATGTATGATCATCCACATAGTTGAGACATGCCACATGAAAATATTAGAGATTCCTTGAGGGTCACCATGGCCATTAAAGGTGGGAAACTTAGGGGTGACAAAGTTAGGAGGAAGTGAATAAGAAAAAATGGTGAATATAAAAGGGGTATGAAGGAGTAATGAGGAATCAAGAGATGGAGAGGAGTGTGAAGTAGCTTTTTATAGTTGACATATTTGAATTTGCAGATCCTGATATAAAGAAGTTAAGTCATAAGTGCTTGAAGAGGAACCAGTTTGTGTATTATAGGCATTGGGAGTAATGAGAGGGGTGGTAGTGGTAGTAATGAAAGTAGGATTATTAAAGGGTTGGGTGGAGGCCATGAAAACAAAGGAGGATCATATAAGAGGAGTAGAAGCAACATCTCAAGAATTTTTAATAGTAAGTAAATAATTGAGAACATGCGGAATATGAAAAGGGTTGGTGTGTAATGCTTGATGAAATTAGTGAGTTTGTCTAGTTGTTCTTGATCAACATTAGTGTCCTCATTATATGATTTCTTGCTATCATAGGTTTCAATTTTTTCCAAAGGAACATTATGTGAGTTAAAAAGGGGTTATCAAATTCAACCATTGGTTTAGAAACCCTATGGGTAGATAGAGGAAGCCCAGTGTGCTCAAAATATCTAAATCGACCACTAAGGGTGATGAACATAAGAAGGAAATGTTTGAGACGGGTTCACCAAATTATTTACTTTAATTTGAATTAAATCTAAAATTACAGAGTCACTATTGAAATAAATGATGTACAAATGATAAAGAACAATAATGACACAATAAAACTAAGATTTAAAGTATGAAACTCTAATCAAGGAAGAAAGATAGAGGACTTAGCTAGTTTTTGAGTACATAAGAAGTGATCGGGTAGGTGTGCCTAATGAATAGACTATGAAGAAGGTCATCATTGGTCACCGTGAAATATAGAATCTGAGAATAATGCTTTGAATAAGGGCACCCAATTTGGATAGAGGCACATGGGATTTGGTAACTATGTAGAGGCTCAAAATCTTATCTTTTTTTTTTTTATGTCATAAGGTCTTCGTAGTTTTCCTTTGTTGATTGACTAATGTTCACACTATGATCACTGATGGTACCTGTAACCTACAAAATAGAATTTTACCTGTAAAATCCCACAAACCACATCAAACCTAAAAACATAATACAAAATGGGGAGACAGAATGACCCAGTGATCACCTCGAGAGGGAACTTATGGTTGAGGGCTGCACTACATCTCAGACTCCATGTAGTTCTTGTGAGTGTGTGTAGAAATTATGCCCTAATATGACCTTATGAAAGTTACACTTGATAGCAGGATGTAGCTAGAATGTAGAAATGTATTAGAATGTATAGATGAAATGAAATGAACTTCCCCTTCCTATGCTATGTATACAAAGTTTTTAATAGCCCGTTTCCCTTGAATGGATTGCAGATGAATGCATTGGAGTGCTTTAGATTCCTTTTGAATGCAATCTTAGGTGATGATAGTAATGCTTAGTGCTTGGTCCTTGATTTTTAAAACATAACTATGTATTTATATGATTCCCTTGTTTGAATTTTGTAATTGACAACTTGGAAGGCCGATCCATAAGTGAAAAATATGCTAAGAAGATAAAAGATACCCAAAAGGAGCGAGTAATATAAGAAATGGCCAAGGGCATCCAAGAGGGACAGGAGCATCTAGGAACTATTGTCATGGTTGGGCACTAGTGTCTAAAGCCATAAAAGATAAATTAGTAAAGTTTCGAATGGGCTATAGGTGTGTAAGACCAAATAGCAAACAAGATACAAAAAAGAGGCCAAGGTAGTTGTCAACTACTAGTTTTATTTCTTAGGAATCATATAAATGATAGTACTCTTTTAAGACCTAGAAATGTACCCGAGTGTGTGATTTAATGCCTACAATATGCATTGTTTCTTAATCCCAATGCTTAATAATTCACACATGTGCATGGTTAATTGATTTGAAATTTTAAGAAGATTGATAAACCCCCTTGTCATTTTGCTTCCAACAATTGGTATTAGAGCTAGGTCTTGTGAAGCAAGTTTAACATCTTGAAGGAGATCTTTGAAGCACATGTATGACAGAAGTCTAGTTCAAGGTGAAGGTTTACCTTTGGTTAGAATGAGAGCATGTTTAAAAACCTTGGGTTTTGACATATGGGATTCCATCCTTGATGTATGTACTTCATCTCCTCTATCTCCATCTACATATTCTTTTAAGTTTTATGAAGTTGAAAAAGAAGATAAGGAGGAACATGATATGGTGTTAAGCCTTTTAGAAAAAAGGGAAAAAGATGAAGAATGCCAAATTGATCAAACTTATTTTCATACTCAAGATGAAGCCCTGATATGGTATATTGAAAGTAGGTTTTCTAGTCACATGACTTGTGACAAGAGTAATTTAATTTCATTAAAATTTAATGCATCAGGATTAGTTAGATTTGGAGACAATACAACTATCAACATTGCAGGAAGAGGCACATTAATTTTGTAAAATGAAAATAATCTAAATAATAATGTTCTATATGTTGAGGGTTTGAAACATAATCTTTTCAGTGTGATTCAAATGTGCAAACAAGGATACACTCTAAATTTTGATGATAAAGAATGCAAGATCATGAAAAAGGATTCAGAAAGCTTATAGGCAAAGCTAAGAGGACTGAAAACAATATGTACATATTAAAGGATATCAACAAGGAGAAGTGTCTCATAAGTAAGTTAGATGAAAATTGGTTATGGCTTAGAAGGATAGGACATCTAAAATTTGACAATCTAGTCAAGATAAGCTCTAAGGAAGGTGTGAGGAACATGCAAAAGATCAAAAACTAGAAGATACTCTATACAAAGCATGTTTACATGGGAAAAAAGGTAGAAATATCAAGTCAAAAGAACATTATTCTACCTCAAGGCATTTGTAACTGATTCACATTGATCTTTGTGGACATATGAGGACTGAAATCTTAACTGGTGAGTATTATTTTATGTTGGTAATAGATGACTATACTAGATTTACTTGGGTTACATTTTTAAGGAAAAATCAAAAGAACTTGATAGATTCAAGGAATTCAAAGAACTTGTTGAGAATGAGAAGAATGGAAGGATCAAATGTCTTAGATTAGATAGAGGAGGTGATTTTTGGTCTGATCTATTTGATGACCTTTGTGAGACTCATGGTATTATAAAGTAGTTCTCAGCTGAAAGGACTCCTAAAGAAAATGGGGTAGTGGAAAGAAAAATATTACCACTCAAGAGATGGCTAGGATCATGCTAAATGAATCCAAATTTCCTAATGGATATTGGAAATAGAGAGTCAACATAACTATCTACATTCTCATATATGTCAAATAAGAGTAAAAATTGATAATACCTTATATGAGTTATGGCAAGGAAGACCTCCAAGTGTAGAACAATGTAGAGTTTTTGGAAATATGTGTTTCATTAAGAGGACTGAAGAAAATATGGGAAAATTTTACTCAAGATCTAATGAGGGTATATTCTTAGGATATTCCTCAAAATTAAATCTTATAGGTTATACAACAAAAGGCTACAAACTATGGTTGAAAGTGCAAGTATAAGGTTTGATGAATCCCATCCCATGACATCTAAATCCAAGACAAAAGAAACACCACATGTGATATAATCTAAATAAAAAGAGGTTATAAAGGTAGTAGTAGAAGAAGAATACTATGAAGAAGAGAGACAAGATACCAAAATCCTTCAAGACAAATAAGAAGAGATCATCTTGAAACTCAAATCCTAGGAAAGAAAGATCTTTGGAAATAAAACAAGGAGGAAAATGGTAAGTGTTCAAAATTAAGAAAATGTTTTTTTTTCTAAGTTTGAGACCAAAAATGTTGAAGAAGTGAGAAATGATGAGTGTTGGATCAAAGCTATAAATGAAGATCTTGATCAGATTGAGAAAAACAGAACTTAGGAGTTAGTACCTAGGCCTAAGAATAAAAATTTCCATGAAGAACTGAATGGGTATTTAGGCACAAACTTAATGAGGATGGTGAAGTTACAATAAACAAAGCTAGGATTATCTATAAAGGATGTGCACAAGTTGATGGAGTTGATTTTGATGAAACCTTTGCACGGTGGCTAGGACTGTGGAAGCCATTAGATTGTTTCTAGAATATGCTAAGGATATAAAGGGTTTAAGGTGTACCAAATGGATGTCAAATATGCTTTCTTAAATGGACATATGGAGGAAAATGTGAACATTGAGAATCTGATGGATTTTCATTAACATGACGATAAAGACTATGTTGAAAGCTAAAGAAGGCACAATTTTGTCACTTTTCCATCAAGTTGGCCAAAATTGCCAAATTATTTCTTTTCAAAGATCAATTTGTGTGAAAGATTTTAGGAACCCTAGATATATTCAAAATCCTATATTATAGTAATTATAAATTTATCTAAGTATAATTCATAACATAATGATTCGTAAAAGGTTTTGGGAGCTTTGTACTAGTCTTGGGAACACATTCACCTCTAGTGATTTTTGAGGAAAAGGTGCTCTTGGTCGTAGAGGGAAGATCAAATTGTGTAGAATATTTTATGAGCCTTGAGTTGTTTTGAAATCCCATATTAGAGTCATTAAAAAATTCAAAGTATACTACATGCAGGCATAACAAGATAAAGTTTTGGAAACATCAAGAGAGGAAACCTTTTGAACAATGAGGCATACAAGTCTTTTGGGAAGAGATAACTTGCACTAAAGGCTTTGGGATCCTAAAGTGGCTTTAGGAACCTAAAAAGGGTCATATTTAATAACGTCTATCTCCTTCATAGACCAAGTATTAGTTTTGTTCATATGTATCCCAAGTTCATGTAGTAACTCGAGATCATTTTTACAACTCCCTATGCATAAAAGGTGATTTGACTAAACACTCAAGGAGAATTAATTTTCAAGGTTTCAAAATGGATCCATTGGATGTTTTGGCCCATTTATATTCTAATTCATATATTAAATGCCCCAAGGTCAATTTTGGTCATGTACGCAAAAAGAATTTCTCACGTTCTAATTCTTTTTGAGTTATTGATGTCGAAACTTAAGTGAATTATACACGCCTTTGAATCTCGGTGACCTTTTGCGGTTGGAAAACAAGTTTTTAATGTATTTTTAAATTCCCTCATCCATAAGTGCACACTCCTCCTATTGGTCCATGCCAAAAGTAAAAAGGTAGCATAAAATTATAATATTTTTTATTTTGAGTGTGATAGACCTCATCCATATAGCCTTGGTGCATTTCTGGATGCCCGTGACATTGGAAAATTTTGGCGTGTCCATTTCACCTTAAAAGTTTCCCCCTCTCTTATCGAGTCCCTTTGAAGGATTGGAGTGAAAATTTGGCACATTTCTTTGTTTCTGAAGCAAAACCTAAAAATCCTCCTTCACTTAAATCACATTTTAAAATTCAAGTTTTCCACCTAAAACCCCAACTTGAAAATAAATAAAGTGCAACATGAAACTCCATTGAAACCTTATTTTTTCCTCATCCCATGGCCATGAAACGAGTTATGTGCCCTATTTTTCAAAAACATATTTTCTCACATCTCAAGCTCTCATGGACAAAACTCTTTGAAAATTTGAGTAAATTTTAATAGTTTTGATTTAGTATGGTGTTAGATTGATTTAATATGGTGTTAGATGTCGATCCTGGATTATTGTTGAACGATTATATATAATGCATGGTGATTATTAGAGACACTCACATGTGGATGATGATATACTATTGACATGGATGTTTAATGGAAGTTATTGGACATGTGATTTTGGAGATTATGAGTAAACCTAGAAAAGGAAAAATTATTTGATGATGATATAGTTGTCGATATAAATTGTAAATGATTTCGTTGATTACCTTGGTGATTGTTGTGATTCATATGTATAGATGATTTTGTGATTTTATTATATATTCATTTTGGACGTTTTGATATGGCCATGAGGCCGAAGGAGGTATTTGTGTTTTGCAGGTTTAAAATATCACAACAAACATCGGGGATTGGAGACTAACCAAAGTGGAATTCTAGGTGAATTTGACAAGGTCACCATGGCAACTTGTTTTGTGTGTGTTGTATTTTGTTAGAGATTCCCATGGGGGGATCATCTTTACATGTGACCATGGGTTTGTGTATTTTATTAATGTGGTAAAATTTTTATTGTTGTATGTATTTTATTAGTAATGTATTCCTTCCTTTAATTAATTAAAGTTGTGGTGGATTAATGTGAGAATCATATGATTAAAATTTAAATAAATCAAATGGGGATATGGGAAAATAATAATGGAAGTTGTTGGTTTGTGTAAGAGTATGTTTAAGTCTGTTTTGGAGTATGAAACACTCCACCTCCATGAAAAATTTGAATTTGTCCTTGGGAGCTATTTTGGAGGCTTGTGGGACAAGAAAAACTTGTCCCATACCTCTAAATTTAATATACCAACCATACTTATGGATGGAGATGTGATTTGTGACTTTTAAATGCATTTTATTCATCATGTTGCTTGTTTTGGATTGCACTCTCTTACATTTTATTAAATTGTTGTCCCTTGAGGTGTGGGCTCTTTTTGGAGTGTGCAAGTAACTTGTCATATTTTCACCCACCTCTTTATTGTGCTTGGGAGAATGGATTTTTGTCTTTTGTGTTTGAATTGGTGGATGTTTGATGTGGCATCCTACATGGATCCACATCATCCTCTTCTCTCCCTCTTCTATTTAATTCAAACTCTCTTCTTGTTTTGGGTTGTTGAAATTTTTTTGCATGCATCCTTGGGCATTTTTTTTTGTGATGGGAGCTCTTACTTTGGAGAAGCTTTGGTGAAGACTATTGCTTGGTTATTGAACCTCTTTGCATTCATCCTTGGGGGCACATTTTTTTGTGATTAGAGCTCTTGTTGATTTGGAGGAAATTGGAGAGCATTTGATACTTTGGCATTGTTGTTTTGGGATTGTGTTTTCTTGGCATTTGAAGCTTGTTGTTGGAAGAAAAGTTACCATGGAGAGGTAGGAGTTTATTCCTTCTTTTATTGTTGTTATTTTCTTGTTGTGTTGTGTGTATGGAGAATGTTTTATTGCTTTTGTTGGCTGGTTGGGTAGACTGCCTTAGGGAAGGTGTAGGAGAAGGCTATGGGGAATCCATGTGGGGGGGCATAAGGGAATGCCAGTGGCATCAGTTTCATTGTGGAGGGAGTTTTGGGTTTGGGATCCACCATGGAAAAGAAATAGCTTGCATTTCTTACTTGTGGGGGCATAAGGGAAAATTTTGGGGGGCATAAGGAGGGGTTGGGAGGCATAAGGTTTATGGGATATGATATGTTATATTGGCGGTATGATTATAGGTGGATGCCCAATTCCCAATTGGGAGGCATAAGTAGCTTCCCCCATAGTCCTTGCTCCTTTGGCTTGCATGATCAAGCCTGAGTTGTGATTTGAATGTTTTATATGTAGTTGTAAACTGTTGTTTTGTATTGAGTTATGTTTTATATTGAAATGTGCATGTGTGAAAGAATGTTGTGTTGTGGAAGCCAATTGTTGCCATGGTTGAATTACATCTTTTATTGTACTTTGGTTGGGGCTTGGGGGCCAATGATGAAGGAAGGATTCTCCTTTCATTGGATGTCTTGGTTGGGTGGAGAGTGTTGCCTTTCCCCCTCTTTTGTTGTGATCAACTTGGAAAAAAAGAAAATGAGCATGTTGTTGTTTTTGAGCAAGAGGAAAATATAGTTTGATAGTCCCTTCTTGTGAGAAAGTTTATTGAAATCCTTCCCACTTTGAAGTGGATGAATTGTATAATTATTTGTAATAAGAAAATACTTGTGTTGATGAAGAAAGATTGAAATTGAAATGTGAAATGTAAAAAGTTATATTCCATCCTCTGTTTTGAAAAGGAATGTGAAGAATTGTTATATGTATTGTATATTGTATTTGAAGTTAAAAGAAAGAGATAAGTTGTAAAGTGTTATTGGAAATCAATAAAGGAATGCACTACTTTTCTCAAACTTGAATTTTTGTATTGGATTTGAATGGCTTTGGTGAATTAAAATCTCTATTGGAAAGAAGAATTAGTATGAAGGAAAAAGACAAGTGTTTTTTTCTCTTTGAAATGAGTTGAAATTTGGAAATCAGATTTTGCTTTATTCTTGTTAAATGTTGTTGAATCAATGGAATGTATTAGATTAAATGGAAAAGAATCCCCACACTTGGAGAATGGAAAAATGTTTAATAGATCCTTTAATGATTTGATCATGTTTTATATTTTCAAATCTGGCAATCAAATTTATCAAAGAAATGAATTAACTCAAAACTTGCACCAAGAAATAAGAAATGAAACATTAAAATTTAGATGTAGTAAGTCCTAAGGAACTCAATTTGACAATAAAATTTAAGAAAGATCCTTGAGAACTTTGTAAAATCAAAATCAAAACTTGTATAGTTGTTTTATTGTCAAGTGATGGAAAATTTCAATTGCAAATCTCTAAACTAAATTGAATCTTGGAACCTTCCTAAATTCATCTAATAATAAGTCTCCATGTCTTTTTGACATGTTGAGAAAGTAGGAATTCAAAATTGAACAAAAAATTTATAAGTTAGAAATTTCCAGTTTGCTTTGCAAAACCCTGCAGATTTTTTCTCAAAATTGACCTCTAAAATTCATCAAATTCAAAATTGATGACTCTATGTGCAAAGAGGGCTTGAGATAGCTTTCCATAAAGTCCTCGTTTTCCCAAATATGAGCTTCCTATCAAAAGTTATGGCCATTTGAAGTTTTACTTCAATTTGGCATTCAAAAAAAAAAATAATAAATAAATCTAACTGTTAAAATTTAATTTTTAACTTTGGAAAAATTTCCTAAAAATTCCATGGCCCCACCATCCCACAACCAATCAAGACCTGCCACGTGGCACCTCGGAGGTGAACAAAATTTAAACTTGTTTTTTTGAAAATTTTACCTTGGGAAAATTTTCCCACTTTTCCCCGCATCCCCGCTAACCCGCATGGCCAATCACGTGCTGACACGTGGCTAGGTGGAAAGTGCAAAGACCCAAACAAACTTAACTCTATTTTTTCCCTTTTGGTGAAAATTCCCCTTTTCCCCGTGGCCCACTGCAACCCAGTTCTTTGTGCTTGGAAATTTATCCTTTCGCGGACGTGCGGGCCCGTGTGTGGCTTTTGAATGGAAACCATTTTGGCAAAATGCCTTAGGTTCCTCCACCGCCCTACCTCCCATGTTCAACGGTTGTGACACATGTCTCCCCCAGGGCTTGATGGGACATGACATGAAAATTTTTGAAGCTCAAGTAGGGAGGAAAATGGAGGATTCACTTAGTAAAATTCCTTTAAAACGACATGCGTTTTTGACCTTAAAACCTCTAATTATTGGGTGATAATACCCCTCCAATTATTTTTCCCCAACTACCGTCCAATCAATGTGATTTTATTTATGACCCGTGATATATTAGACAAAAATATATTATATGGCTTGGCGGAAAGATGTTGAAGCCATTGAATACATTTTTTTTTGAAGTTTTGAAGTATGTTATGGGGTGAAAAATTGTTGAAAAGCATCCTTCTAGTTTTCTACCATCTTGGAACCCATTATTTCTTCGAGAATCTAGATCATTTATTAAAAAGAGACATAATTTAATTTATGGCACCCTTTTGCAATTTTAAGGTATTTTGTTTTAAAAACTTGCACGTTTTAGTGATTTTTTATTTTAAAAGTAAACCTTTCATTTTTAAGCCTAAAACTTCTAAATCCCCCAATGGCCCGATTCAGCCATTAATAAATTAAACCCTTTCACCCCTGTTTTGTCTTTGGTATATTGAGTTTAATTTTATTAATTTTAATTAAGGCCGCCACGTGAACCCACCTGGAGGGCCCAGTAATGAGGCATGGGAAAATGAAAATTTGGAAATTATCACGTGTCCACCGGGGACCCACGGAGGTGTGGGAGAAAAATTTTGCCACACAATGGGGAAAATTTTCTAAATGACCCATGACCCAACCCACCAAAAAGGTTTTCCCCTCCTCTTGACACGTGTCCCCTTGGGGAAAATTTGACCTAAGAACTCCGCCCACTCATATCTTGAGTTCTACAAGGAGTTAGGAGGACTTCTTTATATCACTGGAAAGGTGAGAAAATTTCCTATCCATTGGGAATGGTTTAGGGAAATTTTGGAAGTGTTAAGTATGAGAAAAATAAAGTTGAAACTCTAAGCTTGTTAGAGAGTTGGGTATGGGGAAAATTACTCCCTGAACCTAACTGAAACTTCTAGCCCTAAGTTTTGGACCTTGTGACCTCTGATGAATTGTTAATAAATGGAAAGTATGTTCTAGTGGATTTGAATTGTTCAGAACCTATTAGTGGCAACTGTTGCTTTACAACTTGGTTGTAGACACTCTAAATCAAGTTCTGGGAGTGGGTAAGTGAGACCTTACTCTGTTGATTTTAATTATGTATTCTTTCTCACTGTAATTTAAACCCTCTCTTGTCTTGATCTTGTGGAATTAAATACCTAGGGTATTTAATTGTTTTGGGTCCCTTAACCCTAAAATTTTAATCAAGGAATATTTAGCTAAAATGTCAATGTAATCAGTAATTAAATTAATCCCTAGAGAGATTTGAGCTAGGTGTGGACTTATTGCACTTGTTGCTTTATAATGTGAAATTAGTAATTATTATAATGGGAAAAGTTATTAGTTGAATTTAATTGTCTTTGAGACTTTTGGTCGTTAACTCTAATCAAAAAAAAAAAATTATTCCATAATTTTCTAACTAAACCTAGGTTGTTCATGGTTCTCAAGTGGGTTGTTTTAACTGGGCATCACACTTGGTATTAGAGTAGTGGTTCAAAAGCTTGGACCATTGGGCACACTAGAAAACTTGAGACATGAACTGTAAACCTAGCACACTTTTGAATCTAAGAAAACAAACTTGTTTGAAAATTGAAAAAGAAATAAGTATGAAGAAATATTACATTACTCTGTTCATTTGAACTGCCAAAATTAAAATGATAATAAAATAATAATAAGTTGTTTGAGTTGTTGTGCTTGCTTAGTGACATTTTTCTAAACCCAGGGTAACTAAGAATGTCAGATTAAATTGATTTTGTGAACTTCTAGTATAATGGAAACTTGGTTCCCTTTTGAAAATGTGTTGTTTTACAAGTCCTAAAACTTGATTTAATTGTATGATGCATTAAGCCCTTTGTTGAGACCCTTCCTTATTGGAGTTGTTGGAATGATGAGTTGTATGATGTGACCCTTGTGGTTGGATAGTAGTGGTTGTGTTCTGGGTTGGGAAGAGTTAATTAGAAGTTGTTTAGAGCTTCCTTCCTTGAGTGGTTAAGAAAGAGGGTCTGGTTGTCAGTTTTCCATGTTGTTACCCGTATGAGAGGGTGGACACTAAGTCTAGGTGTCGTCTAGGACCCAATCTGTGTATGTGTTCTTGGAACTAACCTCGAGGTAGAGTACCCCTATTGGTGGCCATGAAAGGCTGCGGAGTGAATGTGGTGTTAAATTTTGTGTTTTACATTTGTAATCTTGTGTATTTTATCAAGGACCAACATCTTATTTTATGATTGGATTGAGAAGCTCTGAGAATCTTTTATTTATTTATAATTTTGCAAGAATTTTCAAACTTTGCAATGTGGCTACTTAGCCACTTTTATTGATTGTCGATATTTCTTGGACTTTATTTGATTTATGACTCGGAGCTCATGATGTTGTTGGCTACTTGGCTAAATGTTACGTGGTTTCCTTCTTGCATGTTGTTGAGTTGGTTCTATGCTTTATGTATGGTGACAATTGTCATATGGGGGTACACCCTAGGTGTCTTGAATGTCCTTTTAGGTGCTTAAAGTCATGCCTTGGTTATGGATGCATGGAACCTTGAGTGTGTCTAAGATCTTAGAGTGACCCTTTTTGTTGCTTGACCTTGCTAGAAAGAAATTTTGTTGTGTAGTGTGGTCTAGAGGGCAAGTGATGAGTGGTAGTGGTGATTCTATTTCAATCTGGTAAGAGCTTGACCCTCGTCGGAGTAGAAGTGTTTATTTATGGGATTTTAGATTTTGTTAGGATTGGATTGCCTTTGGTTGACTGTAAATGTTACTGGAAAAGTGTTTGTTTTGATAGTGACTTTTCATCGATGGCATGTTAAATTGTATCTTGGGTTCCTGGTTGCATCATAGAAAGTTTTGACTCGTGGAATGTATGCATCTTGGTAATTATGGATAGATTTAAGCCTTTAGGTAGTGTGTTTATTTAAGTGTACTTGTTTTACTCTCTTGACTTATAAATAAGTTTACCCTTACCTTAAATTTCCTTTACTATGAATAACATTCTATGACCTATTAATCTTTGGGTTACTTGGAAACACTTATGGATGCTTTGGGTCTTTTGGACCTTTCTCTTAGAAATGTTAGTTTGGTAGATCTTAATAGTTAATCTCGATGGTGCTTATATTGTACTTCTCTTTTTAAAAAAAAAAAAAACTGTAACTCTTGGTTGTTAAGTTCATGATTTGGTAAATTATTTGGTTGCCCCATTGCATTGGATGCCTTTTAGTGTGGATGTGGTTCCTTGGAGTAAAGTTGCATTGTCATCTAGTTGCTTGGCTGGTGTTATCTTGTGGGGACATGAGTATTGATTGGAAAACCTTCTTTGGTTATTAGGAGAGTAAAATGTTACCATCCTAAACCAAAAAAAAAAATTTTTTTTTGTTAAACCTTAATAGATTCGTAAAAGTAAGATTATACCTCTTTAATGAGCCTTCTTGAAAATTTCTTATGAAACTTGTGGAGACCCACTAAGAATGTTTAATGATGCTTGAAATTATTTGGTGAATTTTTGAAATCTTGGTGTGATTCATGTTGGTTCATTGTTTCCTAGTTCTTACAGAAAAATTAATAATGTGTTTTCTATGTTGAATGTCTCTTGTTCCTTTAGAATCAAAATGTGGTGTGTTGATTTGTATCTCCTTCCCATAAAAGTAATTTTGTGATGTGTTTGAACCTTCCTTCTCATCAAAATTTGATTGATAAGATGACTCAACCAAAACACCATAAAACTATAATTAAGGAGATTTGACCTTGGAACTTAACAAATAAACTGGAGCATAGAAAAGGGAAGTGATCCTTGTTATACCCTTGGTAGATTAATAGAAGAAATAAAAACCATGTAGAAGAATAGAAAGGAAATCTTTTCCATCCACCTTCCTTGCAAGTAAACTAAATGCTCTCTACCTATACAGAATGGTGAGACATCATGCCCACCTTAGTGGTGCTCTTTATAACGTAAACTGATGATGTCATAATAGAAGGAAGTTTGTAACTAAGGAAGCATGAAAGGAATGTTCTTATCAAGAAAAGCTATAACTTTTGACTTAATAAGTTGATTTATAAAATGGGTAAAATTTATGTGTATTGAGTGCAATATATAGTTGAACTTGTAGTTTTGTCACCTACCTGAAATTGTGAAACACCCGGTGGATAGTAATGTGTTCTAGTTGCTTATTACTTCTTGTCCATGGATGTATGTGCCTTTCTTGTGGGAGTTTTGGGTCATCACACCCTTATCATCCCATAGCTCGATGGATGTGAGTTGTGGTCCTTTTGGATTGAGACTTATCTTTTTTTTGAGAAGCAACCTCCATGTGTGTTGTCTTGTCCTTGGAGACCTAAGTTATTGTAATTTTAAGGCAACATATGTTAAGGATATAAGATAACTTTGGGAAGTCTTCTTTTCTTCATATTTTCTTGGGTCACCTTGTTGTTGAAGCCCTTCTTCCCATTAGGATGGAAAGTGCAAGATGATGTTATTCACCCTTGGATTTGATTGGACCCCGTGTTACTTGCTCTTCTCCCTAGCAACCTTGAGTGGTCCTTGGTGTTCCTTGTGCTCTCTTTATGGTTATTCCGAGCTTGAGTAGGAAATAAGATAAATAATCCCCATTGTGCTTTAATGTATGGTGCTTGAATTGATATGTTAGTTCTAGGGGATATATATATATATATATATATATATATATTTCTTTTGCTATATGGTTGACTTCTTTAGATTTGGTTGGTATGGTGTGTTCGATTCTTAAAACAAAAGTGTAAAAATCAGACTATAGGAAAACCTTGTGGTCTTGACTTCACTTGCATTACCATGAAAAGTTAATTGTGCCCTCTCGAGTTATAGAAAGTGCTTTCCTTGAATAGTTCCTTGATTGTAAATGTTTTTTGATTTAGGTGTCCTTGTTGATTAACCTCATCTTGTGTGATCTCAAATTGTGGACCTTGTGTAGACTTTTTTCCTCATGCAATCTTGGCCATGGTTGATTTTGCTAGCCTTGTCTAAACAACAAACTATGAAAGCATAATTTAACCCTAGTGGAAACCTCAATTTTTGTTAATGTGGTATGTGTATCAGTGGGAAACTGTGTGGTCATCTCAAGTTTATGGAAATTTTCCTGTAATTCCCTTACTTGGTGGTTACTCTTGATGATCTTTTGGAACTCTTCTTGTTATATTGTTATGTGTTGTATCTTGTTTGATAGCGTAAAGTTACTCCTTAGATTCTTATGTTTGTAGCCTTGCATGCTGAAAGTTTAGAACTCATCCCTTGAAATCTCCTTCTTCTTGTTAAATTATATTGGACCAAACTGGAGTTCTATAGACCCACACTTGTTAAAGCAAACAATCCCATAATGGGAGTGATCCTTTTTCTATTACAGTTATTCCTATCTCTCTTCCTTGTGACTTCTAGGAGGAAGTCGAGTCTAAGGGGAGGGGGATGTAGTGCCCACTTCCCTTTGGCACCTTTTATTACTGATCATGATATTGTAGACTATATGATAGACATTTTAATAGTTTTGATTTAGTATGGTGTTAGATGTCAGATCCTGGATTATTGTTGAATCTGATTATATATAATGCATGGTGATTATTAGAGACACTCATATGTGGATGATGATATACTATTGACATGGATGTTTAATGGAAGTTATTCGGACATGTGATTTTGGAGATTATGAGTAAACCTAGAAAAGGAAAATTATTTGATGATGATATAGTTGTCGATATAAATTGTAAATGATTTCGTTGATTGCCTTGGTGATTGTTGTGATTCATATGTATAGATGATTTTGTGATTTTATTATATATTCATTTTGGATGTTCTGATATGGCCATGAGGCCGAAGGAGGTATTTGTGTTTTGTAGGTTTAAAATATCACAACAAACATCGGGGATTGGAGACTAACCAAAGTGGAATTCTAGGTGAATTCGACAAGGTCACCATGGCAACTTGTTTTTTGTGTGTGTGTTGTATTTTGTTAGAGATTCCCATGGGGGGATCATCTTTACATGTGACCATGGGTTTGTGTATTTTATTAATGTGGTAAAATGTTTATTTATTGTTGTATGTATTTTATTAGTAATGTATTCCTTCCTTTAATTAATTAAAGTTGTGGTAGATTAATGTGGAAATCATATGATTAAAATTTAAATAAATCAAATGGGGATATGGGAAAATAATAATGGAAGTTGTTGGTTTGTGTAAGAGTATGTTTAAGTCTGTTTTGGAGTATGAAACACTCCACCTCCATGAAAAATTCGAATTTGTCCTTGGGAGCTGTTTTTGGAGGCTTGTGGGACAAGAAAAACTTGTCCCATACCTCTAAATTTAATATACCAACCATACTTATGGATGGAGATGTGATTTGTGACTTTTAAATGCATTTTATTCATCATGTTGCTTGTTTTGGATTGCACTCTCTTACATTTTATTAAATTGTTGTCCCTTGAGGTGTGGGCTCTTTTTGGAGTGTGCAAGTAACTTGTCATATTTTCACCCACCTCTTTATTGTGCTTGGGAGAATGGATTTTTGTCTTTTGTGTTTGAATTGGTGGATGTTTGATGTGGCATCCTACATGGATCCACATCATCCTCTTCTCTCCCTCTTCTATTTAATTCAAACTCTCTTCTTGTTTTGGGGTTGTTGAAACATTTTTGCATGCATCCTTGGGTGCATTTTTCTTGTGATTGGAGCTCTTACTTTGGAGAAGCTTTGGTGAAGAATTTTTCTTGGTTGTTGAACCTTTTGCATTCATCCTTGGGGTGCATTTTTTTGTGATTAGAGCTCTTGTTGATTTGGAGGAAATTGGAGAGCATTTGATACTTTGGCACTGCTATTTTGGGACTGTATTTTTGACATTCAAAGCTTGTTGTGTGGAGAAAAATAACCATGGAGAGGTAGGATTTATTCCTTCTTTTATTTTGTTATTTTCTTGTTGTGTGTGTATGGAGAATGTTTTATTATTTGTTGGCTGGTTGGGTAGACTGCCTTAGGAAGGTGTAGGAGAAGGCTATGGGGAATCCATGTGGGGGGCATAAGGGAATGCCAGTGGCATCAGTTTTTTGTGGAGGTTTTGGGTTTGGGATCCACCATGGAAAAGAAATAGCTTGCATTTCTTACTTTGTGGGGGGCATAAGGAAAATTTTGGGGGGCATAAGGAGGGGTTGGGAGGCATAAGGTTTATGGGATATGATATGTTATATTGGTGGTATGATTATAGGTGGATGCCCAATTCCCAATTGGGAGGCATAAGTAGCTTCCCCATAGTCCTTGCTCCTTTGGCTTGCATGATCAAGCCTGAGTTGTGATTTGAATGTTTGTTATTGCAGTTGTAAACTGTTGTTTTGTATTGAGTTATGTTTTATATTGAAATGTGCATGTGTGAAAGAATGTTGTGTTGTGGAAGCTAGTTGTTGCCATGGTTGAATTACACCTTTGATTGTACTTTGGTTGGGGCTTGGGGCCAATGATGAAGGAAGGCTTCTCCTTTCATTGGATGTCTTGGTTGGGTGGAGAGTGTTGCCTTTCCCCCTTTTTTTGTGATTTGAAAAATAAATGAGCATGTTGTTGTTTTGTTTGAGCAAAAGAAATGTGCATGTTTGAAAGTCCCTTGTTGTGGAAGTTATTTATTTTGCCATGGGTTGAATTACACCTTTGATTGTACTTTGGTTGGGGCTTGGGGCATGATGAAGGAAGGCTTCTCCTTTCATTGGATGTCTTGGTTGGGTGGAGAGCGTTGCCTTTCCCCCTTTTTTGTTGTGATCAAACTTGGAAAAAAGAAATGAGCATGTTGTTTTTTTGAGCAAAGAGGAAATATAGTTTTGAGTCCCTTCTTGTGAGAAAGTTTATTGAAATCCTTCCCACTTTGAAGTGGATGAATTGTATAATTATTTGTAATAAGAAAATACTTGTATTGATGAAGAAAGATTGAAATTGAAATGTGAAATGTAAAGAGTTATATTCCATCCTCTGTTTTGAAAAGGAATGTGAAGAATTGTTATATGTATTGTATATTGTATTTTGAAGTTAAAAGAAAGAGATAAGTTGTAAAGTTGTTATTGGAAATCAATAAAGGAATGCACTACTTTTCTCAAACTTGCATTGTTGCTTGGAATTGAATTGCTATTGTGAATTAAAATCTCTGTTTGAAAGAAGAATGAGTATGAAGGAAAAAGGCAGTGCTTTGTTCTCTTTGAAATGAGTTGAAATTTGGAAATCAGACTTTGCTTATTGATTGTTAAATGTTGTGTGAATTTGATGGAATGTAATAGACTTGCATGGAATGAACTCCCACACTTGGAGAATGGAAAAATGTTTAAGAACCTTTAATGTTTGATCTCTGTTTTATTTTCTAAATCTGGCAATCAAATTTATCAAAGAAATGAGTAGCTCAAACTTGCACCAAGCAATAAGATATGAGACATTGAATTTGAGACTTAACAAGTCCTAAGGAACTCAATTTGACAATAAAACTTAAGAAAGACCTTTCAGTACTTTGTAAAATCAAAATCAAAGCTTGTGCAGTCATCCTGTTGTCAAGTGATGCAAAATTTCAATTGCAACTCTCCTAAACAAATTGAATCTTGGAACCTTCCTAAATTCATCTAAAAACAAGTCTCCATGTCTGTTTGACATGTTGAGAAAGTAGGAATTCAAAATTGAACAAAAATTATAAGTTAGAAATTTCAGTTTGCTTTGTAAAACCCTACAGATTGGTTTCTCAAAATTGACCTCTCAAACTTCATAAAATTCCAAAATTGATGATTCTTGTAAAGAGGGCTTTGAGAGATTTCCAGAAAGTCCAAGTTTTCCCAAATCTGAGCTTCCTATCAAAAGTTATGGCCATTTGAAGTTTTACTTCAAATTGGCATTCAAAAAAAAATAATAATAAATAAATCTAACTGTTAAAAATTTAATTTTTAACTTTGGAAAAATTTCCACAAAAAAATTCCATGGCCCCACCATCCCACAACCAATCGGGACCTACCATGGCACCTCGGAGGGGTGGACCAAATTTAAACTTGTCTTTTTGAAAATTTTACCTTGGGAAAATTTTTCCACTTTTCCCGCATCCCCGCCGCTAACCATGCCAATCACGTGCTTGACACGTGTGGCTAGGTGGAAGTTTTGTGGGATGGAGATTTTGGACTTTGCTTTTTTTCCCTTTTTTTTTGGAAAAATTTCCCCTTCCATGACCCCCTGCTGGAAATTCCTTCCTCATCCTGTGCCTTGTGGACATTGAGCTTTTTGGACTTTGAAACCATTTTGGCTTAATGCCTTAGGTTTTCCAGCGGCCCCACGCCAATCCTTGAGTGACACGTGGCTTCGGTTGGTGTGAAATTTTTCCCTTTTGATTTTTTTCCCTTTTTGAAATTTTTCCCCCTTAATCAATCTCCCTCCACCCGCCCCGTGGGATTTCCTCCCAGTTTTGAGTTGTTTGGGTGTGACATGTGTCTCCCCATGGGCTCGTGGGCTCGTGAATGCAAAAGGATTTGCTTTTTTCCTTTAGGGAAAATGCCTCTAAATTCCTTCTAAGCCTAAAACTCGCTAAATTCATCCCTCACCCCTTTCCCGCTTGAACCAGGGCTCGACACGTGTCCACCGAGGGACCCTGCGGAGGAGGGGAAGAAATTTTTTCCTTTTTGCCCATGCATGATGGAAAAATTTTCCCTAAGCCACCCTGACCGTGACCTGCCAACCCATTGAAAAGGTTTTCCCCTCCTCTTGACACGTGTCCCCTTGGGGAAAATTTGACCTAAGAACTCCACCCGCTCATATCTTGAGTTCTAAGGAGTTAGGAGGACTTCTTTATATCACCGGAAAGGTGAGAAAATTTCTATCCAATGGGAATGGTTTAGGGAAATTTTGGAAGCATTAAGTATGAGAAAAATCTAGTTGAAACTATGAGCATGTTAGAGAGTGGGTATGGGGGTAAATTACTCCCTGAACCTAACTGAAACTTCTAGCCCTAAGTTTTGGACCTTGTGACCTCTGTGAATTGTTAATAAAAGAGAAGTTTGTTCTTGTGGATTTGAGTTGTTCTAGAATCTATTAGTGGTAGTTGTTGCCTAGCAACCTAGTTGTAGACACTCCTAATCAAGTTCTGGGAGTGGGTAAGTGAGACCTTACTCTGTTGATTTTAAATATGTATTCCTTTCTCACTGTAATTAAACCCTGCTCTTGTCTTGATCTTGTGGAATTAAATACCTTGGGTATTTAATTGTTTTGGGTCCCTTAACCCTAATATTTCTAATCAGGAAATATTTAGCTAAAATGTCAATGTAATCAGTAATTAAATTAATCCCTAGGGAGATTTGAGCTAGGTGTGGACTTATTGCTCTTGTTGCTTTTTAATGTGGAATTAGTTAGATGTCTCAAATTCACCTTGATCACACGAAGGAACTCAAAAGATTGATTGGATCCAAATCATTAGTGATAATTTTCATTCATTGTTGATAAACCTCAAGAGGAAAAATAAGTTCACACTAAATTTTTATTTGATATATGTCATCATGACTTTGTAGTAAAATGCTAAGACATTTTATATGCTAAAAAAGTGTCATTAGTTCTATGGGAATATAAAACCACATATAAAATTTTATATCAAGGATTTTTTTACTTAGTGTTAAAAAAATAAGATATATTGCATATTGAGTTCATGGTTCCATCCTTGAGGATAGTTTGCATTGAAAATGTGGATGATGCAAGCATATAAAAATGGAGTGCATTACTAAACTATTAAAATTAGATGAAGGAAGAGTGCATGCAATAATGAGTCAAGGGGTGGAGAAAGTGTGACAAAAACATGACACAATAGACATAATGAACAAAACATTAACTATAGGGGTGAAAGTATTGCTTTACAACTTAAAATTCATGTGACACCATGGGAATGTTAGTTAGGGACCTAAGAGAGACATGAGATCTTTTCTCTGGGGTATGCAAATCAAGGACTCGCTAATTCCTACTAGAACATTTCAATGGGAGGAGGTTATTAAATAAATAATTTGTCATAAGACAAATTAGTAGTTTATGTTAATGGTTCGGGACTAGGTCCCTCCACTTGGGAATGGGGAGGCTCACATTTATTGAATGTATGAAATAACATAATATATGGGTAGTCATTAGTTTGGGGATCATACATGATTACTCCAATAAACTTGTGGAAAATTTCTTGTATGGAATACAAGGAAGGATTGTTTTTATAAAAGAGATAAATGGGAGATAGGAAAATAGGAGAGGGTTAAGGTTATGAGTAGGAACTTGCAAATTTCACAAACATTAACCAGAGTAGGTCCACATTCAATAGGAATGTAACAACTCATTAATTACGCATTAAAAAATAAGGTATTTTTAATATCAACTTATTAATCATAGTTAATGCCTCCATTAAATTTAACATGCAACAATTAAATTCCAACATACTAGAGTTATAAAATCCCTTTATTTATCTTATGTTGAAATGAATAACATCATTTACGAGTAAAAAATGAACTAATCTAGCATTAATTAATATTCAGAATCCAATTAGACAATCTATGATAACCATGTGCAATTGCAAGGGTTTACAAATCCTACTCGACCCCACTCAAACACTCATTATGAGTTAATGCACCCAGTGTATCATTTGGTTAAGCCTTATTATTACAAGATGAGAGATCTTGTGAATATTCTTAGATAATTCGATAACTACTATTTTAATACACTTCCAAATCTCAACATTGAATAAGAAGACTTGGTGAACAGATAATGCATCTAGTTACATGTGATACTATGGCCATAGTTATTTGGTGTTACATTAGCAAGTAGCGGTTCCGAGACCACACATAAGCCTCAAAACACGCCTTACTTTCACCTCACAACCGTTTGATCATAGTCATTGGGATTGATTTCAATGTTTAAGTTATTAAGTTTACTATTAAAATTCTTAAGTAATCATATATTTAATTACTACGTTCACACATAAAAGCTACATTTATCCTAACTTGTCATTTGGGTTGTGTGGCTCATGCCAACACCACTTTGGGATCCCTACAGGATAAAGTGCGTTCACGTAATGACCTAAGCCATTAATTTTTCATCCTGTTTCTGATATTCATCCCAAATTGGTACGGGTATGACACATGAAACACGAGTGTCACATTATGATTTCTTATATTTGGTTAAGACTCATTATGTTAACTATTCCATTTACAACTTACGCGATTAAGTTTCATAAATCCCTATGATAGTACATCGAATGGACCATCTTGGAATACCTATGGGAAGGGTCATTGGATGTGTGATAACTTGTGTCATCGAATTTGTCACCCTTCTCGTAGCCATTCCAAGCTTTCTCGCTCAGGATGTTATCGCAATTCCTTGTAAATCATAAATACAACCTTAATTAAATCATAATCTATATGTGCATGATAAATAAGGTACACTTAATTTATTATGCGTAATTTGTTAATGATTAATAATCACAACGTAGCAACGAGATATCATTTATTGTGACTATCTCTTCAAAATATTCAACATTAGGTTTTTTCATCATTAACCGATTAATCAACGTTCACTTATGATATATCTTTTAATGCTTAGTTAATTATGTCGTCATACTAAATTAATTGTCAATGTATTATAATAGTATTCTTGTTTTTGTTGTATTTTAATGTCTCATCTTAAAATACATAAATAATCAAATCATAAGGAAGTAATCATCAAATTTTACTTCATGATATCACATTCACATTCTTCTATAATTTCGGCATTATAAAATTTCCATTAAACCTAAGCATACTAAAAATCAATAAGTATTCATTCATAAATTAGAGATTAGAATCCTCGTTATCGAAATACATAATGATAATGAAATCAATATCAAATAAAATAGGCCTTATTTTCTTCTCTTACAGTTCTTAAAGTAATTTATTTCACTTTTAACAATACAAATACATTTATTACATCGCGTAGGAAATAACACAACAATCATCTTAATGAATCATAGATAAATCTTTTTCCATTTTGAAATACTTTATAAACCCGCAAATCCGGAAATGATAATTTAACATGGTTAATTTGGAGAAACTGACATGGAATTAAAACTCCCCACCTAATTGTTTCATTAGTAAATAATTAATCATCAACTATTTTTATTACAAAAACAACATTAATTATCAAATCCTATATTAATAAGTTTTACACTACATGGTGACAATCATTGATAATTGCAAAGTAACACATTTTTAACTATCCAAAACATAAGATTTTAGTAAGATCATTACGTCCTTATCTACCTTAGATCATTAATCAACATATTTTAATACTTGCACATCATTCCTAATATTTAGGACAACTCAAAATTTTGTATGTGATCAGTCCTCCATAAACATTAAATGTTTCAATAACTAGTGGTAAAATAAATATGGGTCTCTTTCAATCAAATTTTTGCAATGGATTAAAGCTAACACACAAATATTACATTCCTAGTCAATAGAAACTCTCTAAAATTGCATGGATAAATAAGACCTTCTATTCAATTAACCATCAAACTATCCACAACTTAATAACCAATCTATTACCTCTCTTAGTTTATAGTTGTCTTAACCAAAACATGAACCACCAAACATATTACCCAATCAAGGATTTAATTCACTTAAAAGAGAACAACTCATATTCTTCTTTTCTAACAACAAACATCCCCATGTATAGTGGATATTATTGGATTTACCCAAACAATATTATATATATATATATATATATATATATATATATATATATATATATATATATAACATAACTAATGTCTAAATATTATCTGAATCAACTTATTCACATGCCAGTCATTATTTACTCACCCAATGGATTAACCACACATAAATCAGTCTATCAATAAGTCTCTATAATCCTTACCCATATTGAGACCTGTACAACTCGAAATCATGAAGGATAGGATTAAAAATGGGTTTTTATTATCAAACCTGAGTCCATAGTCTCATTAAAACCTTTTCCATTTTATTTTCCTTACATCTAACATGGTTACTAATAGTAAGTAATAAAATGAAGGAACCAATTTGTTTTCCAACACCACTACCTTCCATTTAAGGAGATGGCGAGTCTCTATCATGAATCCTGAAATGGGTATGGCCTAGTAAACTAACCCAACTGGTAGTAATTGAATACCTACACAAATACCTCGCCCATATTTAAGTCTGTGAAAATTACCCTCATAGATTTATGTTGATACTATTATCTCACAAACCTTCATGCATAAGGTATTTATAAAATTACGGTATAGAAAAAATGTATATCTACGAGAACTCAAACAAGGCATAAAACTCCGTTTATAAATTTGAGCACCCAAGCAAAATCCATACACCCACATATGGATCTAAAACTTACGGATCACAACACAAACATTATCATTCACTATTCATTTAAAAATAATAATTATTTAGAAACAAAGATAGCATGTAAAGAGATGTAAGACCATGCCTGCCAAACTAGAAGCTTTTGCCGCAAAAACCCACAATATCTTGTTTAAAAATCCTCTCTGAATTATTTGAGGAAGAAAAAAAAAACTCAACACAATAAAACCATTTCCAATCTTCATCTTAGTAAAGTCTTGAATAGGCACGAAGCCATCTTCATTTTACAGAGGGAGAAAATAGCTCGAATAACTGCATGTTCAGGTTCACGACAATGGTGATTCAAACAGCCAGTGGGAGCTTGCAAAACAAAATCCACCAAACAAAAATGGTTTACCACTCCCTCATGCAAAGTCAATAGCTTCTCCAAGAAGCTCCAGAACTCCCTAAAAGACTGACATTGTTTTTAATGCATTAATATCCATGAATGCCATGTAATGGCTTAGAAGATCTCGCCCCACTGCCCTTTAAGTTTCTATCTAGATTTAGCTGGGATTCAAACCTATGTTACTAATTAAAATTTAAACCTTTATTATACTGCCGTAGGCAGATAATTAAGGCATCAAAAAAACTATTTTCAATATCTTTGTAGACCAATGACAGAAATCCATCTGTCATTTCACATGTTGCATATATAGTTTTCTAAAAATATATATTTATCTGAATTTTTTAAAAACATTGATTTAATATTCTGATTGGCTGAAACAAATTTATAACCATATCAGTATTTTTTGATTAAATAAATCAAGAATTTCCAAATTTTTTTGATTTCCTATGGTTTCAACATCAGAAATTATGTGACAGTAAATATTGAATGCAAACATTTAACAATCCTGACAACAAACATTAATTATTCCATTTAAAAAAATCAGAGTATAGATTATGCAAGCACTTGCAATTACTGAATGTAATTACTGTCGCATTGATTCATTTTTTGTTTCGATTAATATGAGACTTGGCTAGCTAAAACACATGAAAAATGCGGTTCCCGATTGAAGGTCCTGACTAGACTGGTAAGTGGTTTCAGAACAATATGCTGTCCATTTTCTTTGATCTCATCAAATTCTGCAGTTGTAGTGTAGGCATTATTTCATTTCAGCTGTATAACAGTGCAGCTGTGTTCCGAAGATTGTTCTCTTGGAGGATTGTAAATTTTAAGGAGTTTCTGCAAGTTGTCACTTATTTCATGCATTGCATGTTTTCCTGTAACCGGTGCTTCATCGCCATCTCGCATTTTGGTTTCTGTTTTTGCATGGGACGAGCAATTAGTTGGGTTCTATATTGTATTATTCAGAATGTGAATGATTTATTCCCCTGTATGAATATTTGTTGTGGGAAATACAAAAATTGTATCGTTTGGAAGTTTATAAGACAAAAATGGACGAATTTCTGTCTTCAAGATTCGTTTACTGCAAATAATTTTAAATTTATTTGATTAAAAACAAGGGAATTTGTTTTTTTTTTCCCTGAGATTTAAAGATTTTCTGTTCTTAAAACTAATTGTGGAGTGGCCGCTTGAGGAGATGACACTCCTCGCTTTAGATTCAGCATTTCTTCTGCAACTGTACGTTTTAGAGGTTACAGAATTTTAGCAATTTACATGTACAAAATATATTACTGTAAGTGTACATTTTACAGGCTCCAACATATTGCAAGTGCACAATTTAGAGACTGCAACATTTATGAAACATTTAGGTTATTTATAGGCACCTTGAGGTGAATGTATAATCCTAAATCATCTCCATGGGAGCTCACATTAATTATGGTATGGCCAACTCTCTTCTTCAACGGCTCATTTCTGGTTTTCCTTAGCACTTTCACAGATGGTTTTTCCTAATCTTACACAGCCTGGAACGCTCCAGTCACAATACTGGAGGTCTGAGGGATTTGATAAGACTTTTATTTATTCTTTTTTGTGTCCGATCCGCAGACTTAACAGGATCCTCATCTACAGTCTAGGTTGAGATTGATCACCATGCCTCGATCGCCAATCCAACCAACTATGGTTGCGCCACAAGAGTTTTTCTAGATCTTCACAGAGCTATCTTTCTGGTGGCTGCACCCTATCCAAACATTTTGAGTGTGGGAAGGGTATTTGTGGGATTTGGAGTGGGCATTAACTCCTTTGCACATTTCAGAGGCCTCAGCAGCAAAAAATAGGGGATCTTTAGTCATTGAAATAGCTTTTCTCATAAATGCTTGGATTCCCCAGGTTTTGTGCTTTTTGTAAATTGCGCTCGAGCTCTTTTTCCTGAATCTCTTGATTGATTGTATGGATATTGTACATGCATCGGAAACTGTCGAGAGTCAAATTTAAGAATTCAATGAGGAGGTGGGATGTTTTGAGATGGCGTTAGCTGCTATAGCATCTTTTTGCTCCTTAATTTTTTAGTTATCTCGACACAATTTCTGAGTATTTTTTTCAGTGTCTGAGTTTTTTCTTAATTTCTCAATTTTAACTATTAATTTTTAGATGAATATCAAAAAGCGAGAAATGAAAAGATGAGAGAAAAAATTGATTCGTTAAAGTGCTAGAGTTTTTCTACACAAGGCTTTGATTTTTTTGATCGTCTTAACGATCAAGCCCACCTAAAATGTATTGGATGAACAATTTAGTGTCCTGGCTGCCAATTAAATGGAAAATCCCAACGCCACAAATAAAGGGATTCAAGATGATTTAAAAATTGAACCATAGCTCTCAAGATTGTGAGCCAGATTGAAGCCATCGGTGTTGCGTGTGAATGGGTAAAGTCGTGTTCAAATGTTGGTTTGATAATTCTTCATGGATTCTAGGATGAAATTTAGTCATATAATAATAAATCAGTCTAGAACTTTCTTTGTGACTAATATCGATCCAAGTTTACTTTTTCTATTTTATCTTTTTCTTGTTGATTTGGGAATGCACAGCAGTGACAGAATAGATTTGAAATTCCAGATTTGACTGCTCGCCAATTCCGTTTGCAGATTTGAAATTCCGTTTGATTTTTTTTGAGTTACTCAACGAGACATTGGAATCAGGAGAGAAAGTACCTAGTGCCACTTCCTTTGTCTATTCAAAAATAAAGTAATTGGGGAATGCGCAGATAAGACTAGTTAAACATATTCACACGAGAATGCACACTTGCACTAGTTTCGTCTTGCATTTGTGCCAAGTCTACATTAAACCCACTCCGAACGACAATGCACAATTGCATTCGTTTGGTCTTGCGTCAGATCTGTCCGAACAAATTATATTAATTGATTTGGGGATGCACAGAATACAATGGCACTTTCTTATATGAATTGCACTGGGTATGCAGATTTGAAAATCCAGATTTGACTGCTCGCCAATTGCCTGGATTATGTGATCGTCATATCTGCCCAAACACATTAAATTAATTAATTTGGAAATGCGCAGAATAGATTTGAAATTCCAGATTTGACTGCTCATCAATCCCGTTTGCAAATTTAGGAATGTATTGCAGATTTCAAGTTTTGTTTGGCTGCTCACCAATCCACCATCCACTTTACTTTACTGCTCAAGGTAAGGATATTGTCTTCAACTCATCCACTTTACTTTACTTTTACATACGGTGCGAACAAGTGTGCCTGCTACCTCCCTTGCCGCGTCAATTTCCTTCTCGCAGTCGTGACACCAGTACGATAAAGTTGCCATGAAGCAAAACTGGCCCCTTCTATTGCATAATGCTATCAAAATTTTCTGGTCCTACTTTCTATTTTTCTGGTTCCTTAATAATAATAATAACAAGAACCCTTTGTCATGCTTTCTTGTAGGTTTCATATTTGGAATTAAAAATCTTTGTGATCTCTTCAGACAGAACCTGCCAGTTTTTATCATATTGGCAGTTATTATCAGGGTGGTATGCTACTATGGCTTTTCGGAGAGCTGCTTTAACATTATCTGGAGTAGCAACCCATCAGTGTCTTTCTCGGATCTGGATGAGTGTGCACTTCATAAATGAACTGCAAGAAAGACTCTACACTCTTTTCCCGTTTCTTCTTAATCATATCAATTGCTTCATGCAGCCTCTGTGCATCAAATTCATTCTTCTTGTCATGTTCTCTTTTCTCTTCATCCACAATATTTTTCTGGTGTTCACGGACCTTCAATGATGAGTACTTATACCAGTTAGAGTCTGCTATGCGAGGGCACATGGTGGCGAGGGCGCATAATGGCAATTTTGGTGCTCTCAAAGTGGTAACGATGGGCCTGATTTTCCAATTTCAAAACAGAGGAGTATAGCTTGCCAATTCGGCTTAATGTAATGGCTTCACTCTTCAAATCTTTCTCTTTGCTGATCAAATGGCATCCCAAACAAGCTCCATGCTCACTACTTCCCCATCAAATAAATCTCTATTAAGTAATTCATCCATTCTTCAGACCGTAATTTTGATGACATCAGATTTTGTTGAGGCCGTTTAAACGATTTGAGAGCCTACTATGTGCCTGCTCATTTGGCAAATAGGTATTGGTCACTGTAGTTTCAGTCACTTGCAACAACAGCATTTGATAAAACATCATCATTTTCTGATGGAACCTCAATCCCTATACTAGAGCTCCCATTTTGGCGCACTCTGATATTATCTTCGAAGGCTTCTGCATTTCACCATATAACTGCAAATAGTATTTTTTTCTGAAATTCCTTGCCTTTATCAACAAGCCCATTTTCGTATGTCATAAAACATCTCGGACCCGGATATGTGTGCGTTTTGACACATCTTGGGAGGATGGATGTTGGCGGTGACAGTATATGACAATCTGCCTGCCAAATTCAACAACTATCAAAGCATGCAAAAGGTGTCAAATATTGTTGCGATTAGCTTTACACTTGCTGCTTGTCTTTGCCTAGAAATCCCCAAGGCTTTTTTGGTCGGCCCCTACAGTCCTTTGAACTTTGAAATGCCAATTTCCCGAGGCATGTTGTCAGATAATTCTCATGCCTGTGTAATTTAGATTACTTCATTTTTTCTATGTTGTAATTTCAGTTTTCTGCACTTCAACTCCAATCTTCAAGTTAGGTGCTTTTAGTTCTGTACGTCATCATTGTCTTCACAAAACACTTCCTTTTTGGTCAACTTCCCTATCAGCCTCTTAACCTAGTTCACAAAGTTTATAGTTACTAAACTAATTTTCGAAACAGAAGATAATATCTATACATTTTTTGTTTTTTGCTGAATTCTATTCGTTTGAAACAATTACACCATATATGTTAATAAACAGTAAGGCTTATTCCTTGACTGCCAACTTGAACAAATGGAAATTTCTCCCAAAACATCTTATTGAAGGTATATAATACGTTCATGCAACTAGGCTTCTCGCTTTCGCTTAAAACAAAAAAAAGAAATGCTTTATGGGAGAAATCCATGTCTTCATGTCTTTCCATAGCAGAACAACTTGACGTGGTTTCTGCTGGTTTTTTATCTGCTCTGAAAACTATGCGAAGCACAACATGCAGCTGGGCGACCAAGATTTTCTTTTCGCAATGAGAATCGGTTTAGTATCATGTGCATTTAGTTCTTTCACGTGTGTCTCTGCAACATCGAAGTTGATGTGTGCATGTTTTTTTGCAGGGAGTCAGCATATTCAAAAAGTGAATAGTGTAGCGAACATCAATGTGCGAAACCCCGTCTCTGTTGCCATAATCCAGGCTTTCAAAGTTGAACTCAACAAATATACGCTCCAGGTATGGCATGCTATATCTTTTTCTCTTGACAGTATGTGCTTTCATTGTTTGGAATTCTCTTTCATGCTATGGGGATTCTGCTCTCCCTGTTGCTACTTTTTTTGCTATTGGACTGAACAAAAAACCAAAAAAAAACTATGGCTGCCATGTGCATTTCTGTAGAGGGCTATGTCCCTGCGAACAAGAAACCAGCTCACATTGATGACATGCTAAAAAAACATAACCTTTTTAGAGACATTGCATTCAAGTATAACGTGGGCGATTGCTTATTTGATACATTTGTTGTTTTGTTACACTTTCGTTATACCTCTATTGAACTCCGAACTGGAATCATAGACCACTTCTTGCATTCTTTGCATAGAGGAAATGCAGATGCTTTTAAATCGCTCCATCTGGAATTAGATCATGACACCCTTTACGCTCTGCATCATATCCACGATGCGCAAACATATTTCCGTCGGATGCGACTTTCGGCAATGCCCATTGCAAATGCAACCGAGATTGGTCTATGGGGCGACAACTTCTGTATAAACTGGTTAGCAAAATGGCTTAACATACCGATATGGGTCTGGTCGAAAACAAGAGGCAATAACTATTTCCAATTCAATGCACAAAGCCATCTGCTTCCATTATGTGTGTTGTTTCATGATGCAAACCCTAGTTGCGGCCACTATGAGCCATTGTATTGGAAAAAAAAACCTGGCTTCTCTGTTGCACTTGAAACAAACACGATTTCTGACTCTTGTATTGCACTTAAGACTAATTGGAACAATGTTGACCGTAGTCTGCAGAATGCAGGCCTGCGAGAATAAAACATGCTACTTTAAACTGTGGTGAAAGCCTATTCGACTCTGTTTGTCAATTATGCAATCGTGAATTTGACGTTCATTGCCTGAGGCGATATGTTGCACAGTCTTTTTGCAATGCATATTTGTCCCAGAATTTGCATGCTTTGTCTTGCTTGCAAAATTACCTTCACGTTGCTATAATTGAAAACATACCGCACATTGCAAATTGGCAAGGCTTTATTATAAACATTGCCACTCCCTATAACAATGGAAGAATTGAAGGAAATCAATTTTTCTTACAATGGTTGTCGATCATTTTTAATGTAAAAATACAAGTATGGGATGCACAAACCATTACCATTGTCGAAGTGTATTCTGGTTTATCAAAACCAGCAACCACATACAATCTTTTGTGCTTTTTTGCAAATGAACGTCATTCTCATTATGAAGGTTTGATTCAAGCATCGCCAACTACGTTCACTACTTGTACTTCCTTTTTGCATGAGAAGACACAAAGATCACAATCAACCAATTCTTTGCGCAAGATGAAACATGAAATACGAACCCAAAAAAGCAATAAATGCTCACAAACTTCGAAACACTCCAATGACCAAAAAAAAAAGTGATAAACCACTCTAGAATTTCGCTTCGCTGTCTTAAAATTGAAATTCGCCAAAATGGAAACAAGCAATCAAAATCTAAGATTTGTATACACAATTTCAAAAAAAAAATTAATGATACGCCAATACATGGTTGTCCAGTTTGTAAGCAATTGAAGTTCAAGTCCAACATGACTATGTTAAAAGATCCAGAAAAAAAAACATATTTTGATCTGAGCAAAGATGAAAAATTAAAAGAACAGAAAAACATATGTGTTGATTGCTACAGATGTTTGAGAAATGGAAGATTGCCAAAACTTGCATCGCCTTTTTGCATAGAATTGAACTCCGAGATTGCTTCTGTAGCGGTTCTTACTGATCTTGAAGAGAGGCTAGTTGCTATGAGAATAGCATTTGCACAAATAAGGCATTGCACACATAGAAAACCACAATTCGCCTTGAAAGGAGCCATAATAAACGTGCCTTCCAATGTGGATATAATACAAAAAGCATTGCCAAGACATGTTGAAGAAACAAAAACTATTGCTGTCGAACTCAAACGTCGTTTACAATACAAAGATGCCTTTCATACAGGAAATGTGCGACCTAACGCCATCATGAAAGCATTGCATCAACTTTGCAAAACAACTTTGTACCGTATGGAAAAAGTTCATGTCAATAAAGAATGGATTCGATTCCTTCCATCAATTACTGATGTTGACTTCGACAATCAAACAATTTCAAGCAATAGTGATACGGACGAAGAAAGTGACAACGAATACATCAGTGATACTTTAGTCCATCGATTTACAAATGCGCAACGCATTGTTGACCTGCAAGATAAGGTAATACAAATTGCTCCGGCAGAGGCTCAACGTCCACTTGGTATATTCCAAGATAAATTTTCAGAGGAGATGAACTTTCCCACTCTTTTTTTTGGTGAACCTCGTCACGCAAATGCTGTGAAATCAATTTCTTTTCACAAAATTGCTCAATGGGAGGTCTTGCATACTGATCGGCGATTTTCTTATCATATTGCCAACTTGTTTTTCAAAGCAATAAAGATCATTATTGCCCAAGTGCGAGCATGCATTTGGGTTCGGATTCGAAAAGGGCAACTGAAAGGAAGAAAGCTCTTAGCAAAAGATGTTAAATACAAGCCCAACCTAGAAAAAATATTGAAATCCGATATTGGATACATCGACTTCAAAAAAATACGGATTTCCCAGACTACATGCAACAACTAAAAAAAATGTTTTTGCCATGATACGACAACTAGGACCCCCAACATTTTTTTTGACCTTTTCAAGTGTTGAGCATTGTTGGAAACCCCTTTCACTTGCACTATCAAACCTATATGACCAACATATGCAATCTTCTCCTATTGGAAAACAACAGCCTAGTGATTATAATGACAAAACTTTCACATCAAACATGATCCAATCACATGTACTCGCTACTATAAACATTGACTAAACGCACTCAAAAAATTGTTGTGTGACGATAGCACATTCTTTGGAGACATTGCTGACTATTTCTGGGTTACTGAATTTCAAAGCCGGGGAAATGCCCATAGCCATTGGTTGGTATGGACAAAAGGCACACTGTATATGGAAAAGACAAAAACCCGTCCATTTCACACTTTGTCGACACGTACATAACTTGTAACACAGAATCTTTTGCTCCTAAAGTAGCGAATTTGCATGAACATCACCATACACAGAGTTGCAAAAAAGGCAAACAAAATAAATGCAGGTACAATTTCCCCCAGCCTCCAATAAAACAAACACAAATACTTGAACCACTAGAAACCACTTATCCATCGGTATCTGAAAATGCAAAACACATTTTCTCAATTTTGGCAAAGAAACGCTATGACAGCTCATTCTCCTTTGCTATGTTTCTAGATGATTTGAACATGAATGAAATTGAATACATACAAGCTATCCAAAGCACTATCAAGCGGCCAACACTATTCGTGCAAAGAAAACCATCACAAGTATGGAGCAATACCTTTTCAAAAAAATGCCGATATGGAAGGCGAATACAGATGCACAGTTTATCCTTAATGCATATGCAGCTGCAACTTATGTGAGCTCGTACATGACAAAAATCGATAGATCGACCACAAAAGCATTCAAAAGAATACGTAAAGAACACTACACATCATGCATTGATGCAGTCCAAATGATACAAAAATTATCTAATGAAATGCTTAATTCGCATCAGATGTCTGCACAACAAGCAACACATATTGTTTTGTCAATACCGTTACATGGTAGTTCTAGGAAATGCATGTTCATAAACACTTCTTGTGCTGAAGACCGAACATTTATTTTGAAGCATCCAAAACAATTGAATCAAGAACCTGATGACTCCGAAAGCATTATGTGTCGATCTATCATAGACCATTACATTGCACGGCCACAAGCAATTGTCGACATTTGCCTTGCTGATTTTGTTTCTGGATATACTAAGGATGGCAAACCAGATTGCAAAAAAGGCAAAGAGCGTGTAATCCGGTTTGTCAATTACAACAAACATGTGGACAAAGAGAATTATTGTCGAGAGAAGGTCTTGTTATATGTTCCATTCCAAAATAGCGAGGAAAGCCTCAAGAAAGGCATATTGACATGGCAAGATGCATACATTTTCCATCGTAACACTATATGGCGAAATGAGACACGCTTTGTCCACAATATCAACAATACATGGGGTGACATAACATCAGCCCTTCAAGACATAAAGAATGAAGCAAACAATGATTCCACAACATTCTCTTTCCAACAACAAACTGAACCAGTCAACGAAACATATGACATACGTCTAGATCTTCCTTTGTGTCATTCGATACCACCCAAAAAAAAAACTAAACTGTTTGAAATCGGAAAACATCCATTCATCTCCGATAACGCACTGTATCACAAAAAAATGAGAATGTTAAACAAAAAACAACAAGAAATCGTAAAAGACATTGCACTGAAAAAACATATTGATCCTACAACTCCTTTGTATCTCTTCCTGACGGGAGGTGCAGGAACAGGAAAAACATTTACTGCAAAAATGATCTTGAGACTTTGATTCGTATCTATAGCAATTCTACTAAAAGTGATCCACTAAAACCAAAAGGTCTCATTTTGGCGTTCACAGGAAAAGCAGCATACAATGCTGGAGGCACAACATTCCATTCAGCACTCTTTTTGCCGTTTAACAAGTCTCTGCTGACACCGCTGGGCGCTGAACGACTAGATACATTGTCAAAGCACTATCAACAATTGCAACTCGTCTTTATAGATGAAATATCGCTTGTCGGTGCGCAATTACTATATCACACTGACAATCGACTAAGGGATATAAAACAAATGCCCACAGTGCACTTCGGGAACATTGACATGGTCTTTTGTGGTGATTTCTGGGCCCAAACTGTCGGCCGATCGCCGTGTTGAACCACCTCGTATAGACAAACAACCGATTCCATATGGATTTTGGGCTGACAAGGTCAAGGTCTATGAATTGACTGAAACAATTAGACAAAAGGACCAACTCTTTGTTTCCATCCTTAATAGAATTCGAACATGTTCGCACACATATTCTGACATTTCATACCTCAACAATAGGTGTCACAGACCACCGCCGAATGATCCTTCTTTTCCGTACCTTTTTTTAAAAAACATAGATGTCAATGGCCATAACAAGAAAATGCTTTCACAAATGCCTGGAGAGGAGATTGTCATCAACGCAATTGACGAACAGGATTCTTTGTATGATGAAACAAATGCATACACCAAGACAATTTGCCTTCCAAAGACAATTGCTTTTAAAAAAGGCATCTTGGTTGAACTCTTTGCTGGTAACTATGATATCCAGGATGGATTGGTCAACGGGTCAGACGGCACTTTTGACGCTTACACTACTGCCAAAAATCAGGACATCATATGGATCCGGTTCAACGATTTGAGCATTGGCCAACATCAAATTGCCAAGCATGCACACTTGCGTCCCGCCAACATTGACCCACAATCTGTGCCTATCTTACGAATTGCAAAGCCTTTACAACACTCTCCAAATAAGAAAACTTTGACAATTCGTAGCCAATTCCCTGTCCAGCTTGCATGTGCCCGCACGATACATAGATCCCAAGGACTTACATTAGACGGACTTGCCTTTAGCCCACTTGGGGTGGCGAGACATGGATTGACTTACACAGCGCTATCGCGTGTAAAGAGTATAGAAAGCTTGTATTTGCTGCAACCATTGACAAACAAAAACTTCAACATAAGAAATCAAGTTACTATTGAAATGAATCGCCTTGAATCCCAAGCACAATGGCAAGTTCAAAATGATTTCTTCTTGGCTGATATCCACCCATGCATTTTACTTTGTTCTTTGAATACCCGAAGCCTTCATGCTCATGTAGAAGACATCATACACGACTTTAGCCTAATGCAATCTGACATATTGTGCTTACAAGAAACACACATATCTGATAGCAATGCGCACAATCTACTTTCAACCTTCCATAACATACACACACATCATGTACACGGTATAATGATTTCCGCTAAATTGCATATACCATTTCTGCACACAATGCAATTCCATGGCACAAAAGTAGAAGCATTGCTTGCTGTTGTTCATCTCCATGACAAACAGTTAACAATTATAAATCTTTATGCAGCTCCAAATGCGACACTTCACAATATCCTTGCAATTATTGATCGAGCTTTATCGAATTCATCTGAACAACAATGCACATACATATTTGGAGACTTTAATATCGATATGCAAAAACATAATAATACTACTGACCTTTTACATAAATACATGTCCAATTGCAACTTTCATTTTTGCATCGCAAAGGAAAATCCATTCACTAAAAAACATATCGACCACATATGGTCAAATTGCAATAGCTCCAGCCACATATTTCAAAGACATGTATATTGGACTGACCACTCTGCCATTTTCCTTGCACTTGACGTGGACAGCTAAAACTTTATTTTCCCGACTTCAACCAAAGCAACTTCGCAGTTCCGTAGCATTTTCCTGCACTTACAAATTTTCTACCCGCTCTTACTTTCACAAGAACTATTTTTTATTTTTTCCATGGCAACAACTATCATCGATTTCACAACAATTTCAGGATTCTTAAGGTATTCAACAAAAAACTTATTGTTAAACATATTTTCCATCGCTTCAAAAACTATGCATTTTTTTTTAATACTCCAATAATATCTGCTACTAGTAATATTACATTATACAAATGCTATATCGGCCTCCGACTCTTTGACTGTGACTTATGCTCATACTTGTTCCTTCTTGCAACAACCAGTTTGTTTAGCAAAAATCTTGCATTTCATCTAGTTTGACAACTGAAAAAAAAGGTGCGCTCCTTGCTCTTTGCCATGGTTTTTCGATGCGAACCACTTCCATGGAAGCTCTATACATTGCCTATTTGTATTCCATTGCAAAAAAAACTATGTCTTATAACACTATCACACCTTTTTATCTTCCAGAATTTATTCCTGAAAACAACAATCCATTCTCTTTCATTTTTTTTTGCTAACAAATTGGACTGTGTTCTTTTCTCTGCACTTACTGGAATTCATTTTTCTAATATTCTTCCCAGGACAACAAGATGAAGAGGAACTTGGAAACCATTTCCGCGAATGAACCGCCACAAAAGGAAGCAAAGCGTAAGAAATTGTAGATATCTTGTTGCTTTGTCACTTTACAACTTGCTATATCGTTCATGCAGTTACATTCTATTTTGCAGGCAGCAGACGCTTCCATGTACACCTACATCGATCGATGACCTCAACAGTCGCAAGGTCGGCTTTCATTTTTTTTTGCTAACAAATTGGACTCTATTCTTTTCTCTGCACTTACTGGAATTCATTTTTCTAATATTCTTCCCAGGACAACAAGATGAAGAGGAACTTGGAAACCATTTCCGCGAATGAACCGCCACAAAAGGAAGCAAAGACGTAAGAAATTGCAGATACCTTGTTGACCGTCACTTTACAACTTGCTATATCATTCATGCAGTTACATTCTATTTTGCAGGCAACAGACACTTCCATGTACACCTACATCGATCGATGACCTCAACGATCATGAGTCGGTGCTTTGCTTTTGAGGGATGTCGTTGTTGCATACAAAGCAATACTCAACAAAGACCTGAACAAAGAGCTTCTACGCATAGATTTAACCGACAAAGAAGGTGAAATGACCGTCACGCTAAACGTGACTGGACAGCAAATTGAGGCACATCAAACAAAACTTCTACCATCCAAAGGAGTCAGCATAAAAGAATTCAACATAGCGCCAAAGACCAATTACGATCGTGGAGATTGTGACTACATTCTTCTCTTGAATAACAACAGCACCATAGAGAACATACCTCCAGTTTGCAACGAGTTCAAGTTCATACCGAATACTTCAATAAAACAGCTCCTTCGTAGCACAGATAACTATACAATTGGGACACTTGCAGCTGTTGTCGCTGCTGCCCGCAAGTCTGGAACACAGTTTGTCTTTGAAATTAAGGATGGCCTCTCCATAGAGGACAAAGCACAGGTATCTTTTCCTCCTTCTATTATCTCTGTCACTTTGCGTCCCTTTGCTTGTTCTTTTTCACTGTGAACAAATTGACCATTCTAACATTTCATTGGTTACAAGTTATACTTGTACGAGTCTTTTGCAGCCTTGTTTGATACAATTGAACAACAACTCCATAGAAAACAAGTTCCTATATATTTGTTCAAGAACATTGTCAAGCGAAACAGTCCGGACAAGGCTTTGAGAACTTGCCAATCTACATTTATCGCCCCCCTGAGGAGTGAACAAGCACTCCAAGATATGCGCACATTGTTGACTGCAACAACAGAGGTGAGAAAATTCAAATTGCAGCGGACTGCCATTCAATACAGTATTCCATTTCTGCAATACTGAATATTATCTCTTTCCTCTTCTTTGCCATTTCTCAGGTGCAAGGTGTATTAAGAGCCTCCAATGTGTACTCCAAGCCGTTTCAAATTGTATGCACAAAATGCAACTTTGAAGTTCAAGACCTTCTTTCATTGCAACAAACAACAATCACGTGTACAAATTGCAACCAGGAGAGCGCTTTTCACCATAGCCACCGACTGATCTGTGATTTAAGAACATCTGCATCGACTGTCAAATGCACTCTTGCTGGTCATTTGTTGTGCACACTACTGCCTCTTCTGGCTGAAACAACTCATGAAAAGTACATACAAAACAAAAGCTCCATTGTACATCTCCTCCGAAGTTTTGCTGTGCAAGGAAGTTTCACGCTTGATCAAACCAACACCATTGTCAGTGTCAACACTGATATCCACCCATAAGGTTTCTACCTTCCCGCATTTATACTATCGCAGTTTTTTCATTTACGAAATTTTATTTATTGCTAATGTCCCCATTCTCTTCACCTTTGCAGATGCTTTGACAGACGCATTGTACAAACTTTTGCCAGCTTTGTTTTGCGATCCAATGCTTCCCATGTAAATAATATAGTGCTTGTCTCTTTAGTTTTCTCAAGTTCAAGAGCATCTTTTCGACTTGGTTTTCATTGCACAGTCGTTCCTGGATATAGCATTTTGCTGACCAGCTTTCGTACTGTTCAAAAAGACCTACTCTGTCATGTCCATTGTACTAGAAAACAATATCAGTATTGTATATGAAAAGTCATACTGGCTAGCACCTTTTTTTGGCATTTTATCTTACCTTTCTACACATCGTTCATATGTTTGTTGCATTGTCATTTTCCGTACTTTCACTTTCGATTTCTGGAATGCACAATTTATATCGTGTTCATGGTTTCAGTTCCATACATGTTCTTGCATACCAAAGTTTGCAACCCTGGTTGAACTGCTTCCACCTGTGAATTGCATCCTTGCTGCATGGAGAATAAGAGCTGTACAGAAACTCAGAAAATATTCAGCGCTCCCAATGACGTCCACATTAATAATGTCCAATAACAACATACGAAACTCCAACCTATCGTATATCCCCTGAATTTGGTCCTGGAACATAAAAAAATGATCAGACAGAACTCTCATACCTTATCCTATGTATAGAAAACAATATCGGTATTGTATATGCATAGTCATACTGGTTAGCACCTTTTTTTCGCATTTTATCTTTACTTTCTTCACATCGTTCATATGTTTGTTGCATTCTCATCTTCCGTACTTTCAGTTTCAATTTCTGGAATGCACAATTTATACCGTGTTTGTGGTTTGAGTTCCGTACATGTTCTTGCATACCACACCTTACAACCCTGGTTGAACTGCTTCCACCTGTGAATTGCATCCTTGCTCGATTGAGAATAAGAGCTGTACAGAAACTCAGAAAATATTCAGCGCTCCCAATGACGTCCACATTAATAATGTTTCATAACAACATACAAAACTCCAACCTGTCGTATATCCCCTGAATTTGGTCCTGGACCATAAAAAAATGATCAAACAGAGCTCTCATACCTTATCCTACACAAGGACGTTTTCTTATTACGTATTCCTTTATACACATCCAAATCCAGGCAGAATATCATTCCTCCGGACAACGTTTATACACGGATTTACTAGCCTGACCACAAAAGGGAAGAGCACTTCGCCACGCAGTTTTTTTTCCCAAACATAACAGGACAAGGGATCTTCCACACTCCTTGCAAGCAAGGTTACAAAATCCACAACACATTGAACTTTCTACGAAAAACTCCATAATTTGAACTGAAGAAACCCTTACACTCTTTTCCTATAACCTACTCGCATAATCCATCTACACAAATATTTATTAGAGTCAGTTTGCTAGAACTGAGCATGATAAGATATAACCCTCACCTAATAATTTATGCCATCTACCATTTAAATAAATGAAATCTTGCAATGTTCCTTAACAGACAACTTTCTAACATACATGTGAAGTTTAATTACACATCTCATGACAATATATATCCTACTCATTCATGTTCACTTCCTTTGGTTCTGCTTCACAAGGATACAATTCCAAGTGACTAGAAATACAACCTTAACCATGCAATAGATCATACTTAAATCACAGCAGCAATGATAATGCCCACCAGATGTCTTCGACCGACTTCGCATTTGGTATCCAACAATGTATCTTTCAAATAAAAGCACTAAAGTCGTGAGGTTTATATAACAAAAAAACAAGCATCTATCTTATATCATTTACCGATATTGCCCAAGTACCAAACCTTCATAGAAAATCAGTGATATGGGAGTGTAATATGAATATCTATCTCACAAAAATTAAGGAGAAATCTATGTTAACAAGAATTCCACCCATCCACAAGTTCATGTATTATTTAGGTATCCTTTTTTGGTTCCTTATTGCACGACTTTAGGAGCTTCGCGAAAAACAAAGGTCCAGCTCATTGGAATGAGTTGCGTCCGCAAATCGGATTTCAGATTGCGGGAAACAACCGGCGCGAAGCGTGATGCTTTCATGCTTCCAACTTCTGAAAACCCGCTACAAAGCAGCAAATCGGGTTTCGCGTTTCGGGGACCATCCAACACGGAGCATGATGTTGCGATGCTTCAGAGTTTTCCATATGTTTGGTATATAGTTTCTCAAAAATATATATTTATTTAATTTATTTTTGTTTTGATTTGATTTTTTGATTGGCTGGAATATTTTTATAAGCATTTCTACATTTTTATATTAAAAAAGCAAGAATTTCAAATTTTTTGATTTCATATAGTTTAAACATAAGAATACTCAACTTTGAATACTGTGCAATAACGCTGACATACACAATAAATTCTGCAATTAATGTATTTAAATACTCCATAAAAAATTATACCATTTTATTTCCCATAGCATGTGTATAAAAAAGCAATCTCCATAAATGGTTCATTGTGTATGTCAGCTTGATTTGTTCCCAGAGAAACGGGTTCTTCAAATTGATTTGTTTCAACAATACCGCCATCCTTGGATGCAACACTCTAAATCCATATTGATCTATGAATATCATCATTTTCCTGCTTCCTGACAACATAATTACTCAAACTGAAAAAGCCACCAAAACCTACTTTCAATTCAAATTTCCCAAGGAGACCCGTAGATTTCATAGGATTCTAAGGGGAAACAACAACTATAACAGAATGCGCTAGAGCCCAACACATGTTCAGTTATTTCAAACTCAACACAAAGGCCATATGAAAAGCGGAGTATTGCAAGCTGGTCTTGGATTACAAGGGAATATGTTCGGTGCTGCTAAGCAATCGTTCCAGCATTTCATCATAAATTAGATTGATTGTAAAATTTGATGCTGGAAAAAATTTAGAACCCAAGATATCTTTACAATCCTTTCAACGACCTAGCAATCTCATTACAAAAATCAATAAAGAGTTGATATTTAGCACCAAACGGTATAAGTTATTTGATTTACAAGGATATGTTTGTGGTTTTTAATTATTTGGGGAGTAATTGTCTAATGTTATATTATTTATTTATTTAATACTTATAAACAATAAAAAAATGATACTATTTTAATTTATGGGAATGGTTTGAACACAATTTTATCTAGAAATCTGATCTAAAATTGTATACACAATGTAAAAACATAGAATTCTTAAAATGTAAATAATTTGACAAAATACTCTAAAACAAGTCATTTTTTAGTTGGAAAACTCCCTAACTAAACAATTAAATGCATCAATATTTAATTAAAAACATTGATTTTACTTCTTCCACTTATGATTAATTTAATAAAATTATCGCTTTTTTAAATGAACCCATATTCTTTCCATATATTGAATGTCTCATGTTAAACACTATTTTACAAAAAAATTGCTACTTGGGTGGAAATAATAACCCATTAAAAGACATATATGCTTTGTAAGGATAATAAACACCCTATCTAAAATCTTGCAGCGCCTACGAACGCTGGGTAACAAGGAGCACATATAGGGTTCTTCTTGATGCCAATGGACTATAGGGGATGACAGTTCCCGCCTAAATTACCTACATTACCCATGGATTGTGTTTTGCCCAACTCAAAAATATGTTGTGATTAAGATTGAGATTCGATAAATGTAGGAGGGGGCCCATGTTGCATAATAGAGTGCCTACGTTGTGAAAAGTGCACGGAACAAATTTTGTGCATGCGGTTGCAAAGTGGACAGTGAATAGTGACCAAACATATTCACTTCAAGCCAACAAGTTTGTATTGTTGTACATGATACTTGAATAAAATAATTTGTGAAGCTTCGGAGTTCCGAACACCCGCCACAAAGGAACAAATCGGGTTTCGGGTTTCAGGGAACATCCAACACGAAGCATAATGTTGCGATGCTTCAGAGTTCCGAAAACCTGCCACAAAGGAACAAATCGGGTTTCGGGTTTCGGGGAACATCCAACACGAAGCATCATGTTGCGATGCTTCGGAGTTCCGAAAACCCGCCACAAAGGAACAAGTCGGCTTTCGGGTTTCAGGGAAAATCCAACACGAAGCATCGTGTTGCAATGCTTCGAAGTTCCAAAAACCCGCCACAAAGGAACAAATCGGGTTTCGGGTTTCGGGGAACATGCAACACGAAGCATGATGTTGCGATGCTTCCGCGTTCCAAAAACCCGCCACAAAGACAGGCGAGGCTGCCTGTTTATTGCTAATCTAAAACACGGCAAAAATAATATATACAGTATTCACACTAATCTAACCATCGCCGGTTGAGATGAAATCCCGAAATCCAAATTCACACGATTCAAGGATATTGCTTTCGTAAATGAACTGGGTTAGAAACTGTTACAATGAAAGAAGCGCAATAGAAAGGCAATGCGAGAAACGTGTTTTCTTTCAAGTAAACACAGAGCACAAAATAATCATACGAGCTTTAGATCATAAATATAATGTCCGAGATAATTAGAAACACTAAGATTCTTTGCACAGAATAGCTTAAGATCATGAACATAAGAGCACTGTCTTAAGTAAGATATATTCCACAACACAAAGTCTGTCAAATAGTATCAAATCCTATTGTTCGAAATGATTGAAAGAAAACACAAAGTTTTTCTCCTTTCCAATAGCCCCTAAATATTCCAAAAATTCTCGACCCTTTGGAATGTGTTGGTCGCCAAATAGGACTTTTAAGAAGAGCAACAGTCAGGGGACAAGAAGTCCCTCCTCTTTAATGGGAGAGGTTCCCTTATTCAAAGACGAACTTATTTACAAATATACAAAACATGATTTTATGGTGGAACTTGGATATTACGAAAGTGTTTTCCACAAGGATCATCGATTCATGAAAAGGACCGAGAAAGGGAATATGAGGATAAGCAGAAAAGCAACATGCAGAATTATAGATAGCAGAATAATCCTTTATGTATGCGAAGTTGCAATGGATTTAAAACAAGATCGTTTGCATTGGGTGAACCAGATGAGATTACCAGACACAAAGTTCTGTAAATAACCTTCTTCAGATTCATTAATCAAGGACACAAAGTTCCTTCTTGGTTATACAAGATCGTTGTATTTCTGCAAACCTGGACAAGATGCAATCAGAGAGACTAACAAATTAGAGACAAAATGATCTTCACAATATTAAAGGAAAACACAGAGGTGACAGAGATTAGATAGACAATGAATGGAAAGCCCTTTTGTATTGATTTCTTTAAGATCTATTTACACTTTCAGAAAATATGCCAAGTTCTTCCTCCGCGAATGGCGTAGGAAATGCCGTTATATAGATTACAAATCGGTTACCCTTCGTAACCGTTTCTTTAATCAAGAATCAAGTATGACCGCTACAAATGGCCATGTAATACCTCAACCTATTACAAAGAAAACGGAAAAGAAAGGGA
>CM031243.1:713291320-713451109 GCA_018340775.1 Taxus wallichiana var. yunnanensis
TGCGCCGGCCAATCGGCTCAATCAGCAATTATGCCACTATTGGGATCTTAGTATGTCATAGGTAGTGTGAGCTACACAATATGCTCATTTTTCGAAAACTAAAAAAGATCCTTTATATTACAATCGGCACACATAAAAGAAGCCCTTCAAAAATACATTGAACAATGGGGGAAACCAAGAGGACCTTTGAAAATGTACGAGTAACAACCATATGAATTCTTCCTTAGTTCGTGGATCAAAGCTAATAAAAAATAAGCTAGCTAAAATTAGCTAGAAACTACTGATAATCACGTCCATTGTTAAAAACAAGCTTCTCTCGAACACTGGTAAAAGAATATCTTTATTGTCGGATTGGGCGTACATAATGGGAGGAGTATAAATGTTATGCGCCCTCGAGTTTCTCAAAGAGACCATTTACGAGTAACAAGGATGTAGCATGCAAAGCGGCCAACCAGTATTTCGAGTTGACCTTCACATTCAATTCATTTCAAGGAGAAAAAAATGTTGAGCAATATGAATCGTTTCATTCTTCTTTGTTTTAAACCTTCATCTCTGATTCGAGGCAAATTTTATAAAGCCTTGAATAGCGTGACTCGAATCCATAGTACACGGCGGTGAATATTTGTTTCTTGCAATTTGTCATAGATCCGAGTTGAGAATAAGGATAAGCCACGGTTGAACAACTGCTTGTTGGAAGCATTGAGCTTCTACTATCTTTGCAACATTCACTGTTGCTATGCGTGGGAGCTTGTCTCGTGACCACATTAAGTTCCCGAGATTGTACGGAAGAGGATGAGGAGAAGGTCGTGGCAGGTTTGGGAGAATTATCTTTGGCATGGCGAGGCCCGTCGAGGTCGGACATCTATTTTTGCATTCGATGAAAACAGGTATCAACGCTTCGTGAGGAAATGTGTGTCTTCTGTAAGCTGCAATTATGGTATTCCATGAGAAGGCGTCTCTTTCATGTGAAAGCATATTCCTGGAAATGCAGGTCCGCAATAGTTGAAGATATGTAGACGGGTTTACAGGGATGTTATGCGTGGTAAGCAGAATGTGTGGAGCCTCCTTCACTGTCTCCGTGTCATACTCAATTTTGGCGCCGGAGCTAGACCACCACGTCCCGAATCATGTAAACACTTCAACTGTCTCATTCCCACGTTCCTGACTTACCTTCCGAGTGACTCGCACAAAGACTCGGACCACTCCAAGCTGCGCGGAATTCCGTTTACATGGCCCGTGCGGAAGTCTCATGATGGATAGCCATCGTAATTTTTCCACTTGGCGATCTGATCCAATTTCTCCCCTACGGAGGTTTGATCATGGTTTTCCAAACCAATATTTCCACGCTTGGTGGTGTTTGCCTTATTTTCCACGTTCATACCTCAGCGCGGGATTAACAGCTTGGACTGCCATCGTAATATTTCCACGCTTGGCAGTTTGATCAGATTTCTCCCATTTTTTGGCAGTAGACTCAAACTTCTCCCACGCCGGGATTTCTTCTTTGGCTTGACATCACGTCATTTCCCTTGGCAATGCTCGCCTTATTTTCCACGTCCCCCCCCTCGCATGAAGCTTGCGACTCGTCTCTACAAGCCCCGAGTGTTTTCATCGCTGAATAACTCCCACCGAGCCTTGTTTATCCTTACCGGGCTCCATTTCCTCTAAATCGACGAGCTTCTCATGAGTTTTACCAAGCTCTACGCATCAGCTCAAATCTGCCACTGGGTGAACTCAGTCACTAGATTGCTTCAATGCAGCTATGTTTCCCATAACCCAAAGCGCTCTGCCCAGCTCGTGTGTGTCACATTCATGTGGCGAACATCAGACCTATAAAACCAACCCCATGATTTCCGGCTCGAGACACAAGACATAATGATTATATCACGCTCCCGGCCACACGAAAGGAATCTCACTACATTTTGATATATAAACCTTTTCCTTCATCAAATTTGAGGACAACATCAAACTCTCGGTCACGAACATTTCCAGTGTAGCTTGTAAGGTGTGATAATTTCAACAGAAACCTTTATGCTTGCGACTAGTGACTCGTTGAAGATGCTCATATAATTGCAAAGCAAATTGTGCCTCATGAATATTTTGATATGAAACAATTCCACCTATATGGTTAAAGCTTCATGAGTTGCATCGTACAGACAGTAAGGTCTCGATAGAGAATCTTTGTAATAAATTTCATCAAGTCTCCGCTCTCACTTTATTAAGCCCAATCGATTTTCATAAAAATATCTTGAGGAAAATCCACGAATTGATGATGCATTCGATGTTAAGCAGAGATAAAAACATAGTTGGATGACTGCTTTGCTAGAAGTTGCTTCAAAAAAGCTGTATATCTACAACATGTCAACTGCTTTTGTGCACCGAATGCTCGGTCGAGGAAGGTGCGAACAACGTCGGCAAAATATATATCTTGTATTCACTAATACCACGACACAGCATTCTTGCTGCCTCTGTGAGCTTACCATTGTAAAATTATCTCGAGTAGGCCTCCCGAGGTTTGCATTAATCAATGAGCCCTAGAATTGTATCTTAGGAACCATCTTTAATTCATCCACACGAAACAAGTTTCCTTGAATTATCCATCATGCTCGATGAGTCCCATTGATAGGGCTCCATCAAGTAGTATCTCTATTTACGCAACGATCTCCATTCATTTTATGGTACTCTTGATGCCTTGGCTTAGCGTTTGAATCACCTAGCTCTGCGAGAATGTGTACTAAAAAGAAACTCACCACATGATCTCCAAAATGAGCGAGTCACGAAGATGAGTCGAACTCCTTATCTACTTTGCCTTCGCCTCTGCGTGTGGCTTGAACCTTTCAATTCATTGAGACTTTATTGATAGCTTCGAAGTTTGACTCTCACGACTTGGCCTTCACTACGCATGCATCGATCTCTCTGAGATCCTTATAGAGTTCCTTCATTCGTCAATTTTCAAAGAGCTATATTTTGCATTAACAGACCTCGTCAAGCTCTTACAATGAGAGTCTCTATTGAGATGATTTACGAGATGATTATCAATTTGACACCGGGTTCTTTATCAACTCGACCCCTGAACTCTTCACTCGATTGAGATCAATGCGGTGCCTTTGATGCTAGGTGATCTCTTCATGTACGATTTAGGAATTATTTTTAATTATTGCATCTCGTTAATAACCTAGAAGGTGGGTTCACAGGACTATTATTTCATTTTGAGCGTGATAGGACCCCGTTGTCCCAATCTTGCCATGTGTGTAAAATTGGATATGATAATCAAAACGTAAATAAAGGCAGATTTAAAAAAAGATAAGAGGAAATAAATCCACTTGATTGGCTAGGATCATACCGAGTAGATCATACCTTGGAGAAGGTGATGAACATAAGACCACAAAGAAATTGCATAATTGATTGTTCTAAGGGTGAAAATTAGTCACATGATCACCAAATGTCTTATTTCTAAGAGGTCCCTTGAGGCAATAGGAAAATGGGGGTGCAAATGGGGAGAGGGGTGAAAGGTGAGTAATTTTATATGATATGAGGTGCCATGCTCTTTGGGCAAGAGATATGAGGTCACAAAGGGCAAGTCCATGATGAAAAGTCTTCTGTTTTGACTTGTATTTGAGATAGACTGATCAAAGTGGGAAGTCTATATGAGAATGAGGAAATGAACTCCTTGAGGTGTTCGTGAAGATGATCAATGTGGGAAGCTTCAAATTCTCTCAATTTTTTAAAGATATTTACATAAGCTGTCCTTGATTTACTGAGATCTATTTATAGTAGCAATTCTTGAGAGGAAGATGTCCTTTTGAGGAGTCGTATTTTTATTAGAATTTTGACTCAATGAGTTGGGTCAATGTGGGCTTTGAAGTCATGGACAAGACCAAGGTGAGGAAAATGATTCTTGTTCGAAAGTAGGGTGAAATGACCATGGGATCTCATCTAAAGGTAGAAAAAAGTATCCATGAGAATCATGTTATGTGTAGTGCCATGATACACATATTCGAAGAAGATAACAAGTGATGGAGTGCTTGACATGATTCTTGTTTAATCATTGGTGAGGTGTATGAAGTGGATAGCACTCAAGGGATGAGCATGGAAAGAGGAAAAAAGTTATGTAGGACTAAAATTCAACATAGAATGATCGAAGATGCAAGGAATTAAAGGGAGACTCAAGTTTGGGTTTACCATCGAGTGAAGATAAGCGATAATCATCTGATCCATAAGTATGGGTCCACAATCTATAGTCCAAGATAATTAGGAGAAAATTTTCCCCATTTAATTTTTTACGCTTTGGTTAAATGTTGATTTTCTTTCGAGACAAGGTCAGCGACTTGGAAGGTTCGTTCAAATGGACACATTTTTCGTAGGCACGTTTGATATGTTTTGGTAAACTTGAAGGTGGTCGAAGAGTGTTAAGATGGCATTCATCTAATAACTCCGAGTTGTGCTAAATTGTCTTGATGAAATTCATTATCATTGAGGCATGTCATGGAGAGAAATGTGGAATGAGGAATTTGGACTTCGAGAGGTATAATAGCCTCGAGTACCATAGACCAGGAAAATGGTGTGGCAGCAATGGAAGTGCGGATCTTAGTGCGATATTCACATAGGAAAAAGTAATGTGCATATGCCAATCCTTCCCAGATATCATTAACCACTTTCATGAGAATTTTGTTTAGGGATTTATTAGTGGATTGAAACTTAGGCTGTTGGTGCGTGGGTAATAAGGTGATGAGAAACTTAGTTGAATGCAGAAGGCATTGCAAGACATTTTGCAATGTTTTGTTTTTGAATTTTTTTCCATTATCGGTGATGAGGTGATGAGGAACACCAAGTGATAAATGATGTGATGATTAATGAAATCACATATTTTCTCAGCTTTCATAGAGAGAAGTGTCATGGCTTGACCCATTTTGTGTAGTATTCGGTGTGGTGATGATCCATTGATGTTGTTGGAAGAATGGGGGTTTATCTCTCTGAAAAGATCTGAACCCCATTGAGATAAGGGCGAAGGTCACGGGTGACTGTAATGCAAGACTAGGTGTATGATGAAGGTTAGCATGTTGTTGGCATTTTACACAACATTTGGCGTAGTCACAGCAATCATGATTAAGGTTCGGCTAGTAATAGCCTAGAGCGAAGAATACGCTTAGCGGCAATGAGGCCACTAAAGTGACCTCCACATATGCCATCATGAAATTCCTTAATGGTATAAGGAATTTTAGAACTCATGAGGCATCATAAGAGAATACCATCAAGCCACACTTATAGAGGAGGCCCCCATGATGACATAATGAGATAACTTTTTAAGGAAGGCACGTTGTCCATTACGGGTGAGATCGGGAGGTAATATGGAAAGAGTAAGGTAGTGAAGTATTGTTTATACGAAAGTTCACTTGGGTCGGGGGTAGTGGTTACGATGGAGTAAACTTTGTGAGGTAAATAAGAAGGTGATTAGAGTCTTTGTACGGTAATAAAGATTTTAAAGTCGTCGGGTGAAGCGGTATTTGATAGGCCAAGCAAGCCATGGTATCTACAAATTTGTTGGTTTAACGGGGCATGTTGAAGGTCATAGCGGTCGAAAGGTGGTCAAAAGTATGTCGGCATGATGTTTATACTTTTGAAGTGTTTCATTACGACATTGGTATATACCATTGACTTGGTTTATAACCAATTGAGAATCACCAAAGATGTTGATTAAATAGACCTAATACGAGCACTTAGCATTCGGTAATATTGTTTATCTGATCAAAATCTAGTTTGAAAGACAATGGCATGGGTTCACCATCAAGAGGAATGAGTATAATACCAGCCCCCACCTCCATGCGACACTTGGAACCATTGAAGAAGAGTGTCATTTGGTAAGCGGGTTAAATCCAGGAAAGGGTAGCGATGGACTCATCTAGAAAGTCCAAATTAGAGGGTTGATCCTGGAAATAGGTGTGTCAACCAATTGGTTAGTGATGGCTTGGCCTTTGATGGAATTTTGATGAATAAATTTGAGGCCGAGTCAGCTAAAAGCATAAGCCATCGTGCGGCTTTGCTTGATTTTGATAAGGTTTGGCATACGTGAAGTGTAAGGGGTCAGTTTGGTTCTGACATAGGTTTTTGGTTGAGTAGATGATGGCGAGTTTTGTGGCAGCGAAAACTAAGGCGCCAAGAAAATTTTTAGGATGGGTGTATCGGGTTTCATAGTCCAAAGAGTATGACTTATGTAATAAACCTCTTGCTCCTTGTGTTGTTCATCACGATGAGTGAGCATGGATCCCAGGAATGATTGGTAGGTGAGATGTATAGGTAGAACAATTGATCGTATTTAGGTGGAATGAGTATGGGTAGTTGGAGAAGGTATTTTTAAGGCCTAAAAATTTTTGTGGTAGTCATCATCCCATTCAAAGACATCCTTCTTGAGTAGATGATGAAATGGTTGACAATTGATCAGGATAATTGTGAAATGAAATGGCGAATGGCGTAACTTACCTTGCGGGCTACTGGAGATGTCTAAGGTTAGTGGGTGGAGGCATTTAGAGAATGGCCTTGACTTTAGAATGGTCAACTTTTATACCACATAGGAAATGATAAATCCCGAGAGTTTTCTGAGAGAGGACCACGAAGACACAATTTTTGGGTGAAAGCGAAACCAATATTTAATAAGGTGGTAAAAAATGGTTTTGAGGATGGTAAGGTTCTTAGAGCGGTGTTTAGATTTGGTGAGAGGTCATCCACTTAATATTCCAATATACGATGCATGATATTATGGAAGATATAAGTCATAGCCCACGATATGTGGCGCCAGCGGTTTTAAGGCCAAAAGGCATGACTCGATAGCAAAAGGTCCCCGAGGGTGATAAATGTGGATTTGTGTTGATCCTCATCGTGGCAAGAAATATTTGGTTATAGCCCGAGAAGCCATCCATAAGTGATAACATCTCGTGACCAGGAGGTAAGGTCAACTAGTTTGTCAATACTAGGTAGAGGAAGTCATCTTTTGGGAAGGTGAGGTTGAGGTCATGGAAGTCCATGAAAATGCGGAGTCCCCCTGTCACCTTGGTGATAGGGACAATGTTAGAAATCCAATGAGGATAATCAATGGGTAATATGAAGGAAATGGAAAGAAGGCGCCTGAAGTTCTTCTTTGACTAGAAGAGCAATGTGTGGTTCATTTTCCTCGGCCTTTGTTGCATGGGTTTGGCATCGGGGAATGGTTACGATATTACGGACTACTATGGTGGGGTCAATACCGGGCATGTGCAGGTAAGACCAAGTGAAGGCATGGTTATGCATCCCTACGCTCTTCATGCGACATTCATCCCCTTTAGAACTCACGGTAATGCCATTACAGTGGACACCAAGATCAATCACCTCATGAATGCAGTCAACCAATCTAACTGATCCTTGGTGTCATGTGTGGTTGAGGTACATATCTTGTAATAACAAGATGCATTTTTATGGATCGTGTGCTGCAACGAGGGGCACCTACTTGCATCTGGTCCTCATGACATATTTCATAGTTTACTACTACATTACACGTACCACCTTGAGTACATATCCCACCATTATCCTTTGTGTGTCCTTCCACATTACAATTCTTACACCACATCCCTCCGAATCTCACGGAACTATGTTGTGAGATAATTTCTCCAATTTCTTAGCCATGAAAGCAATTTGGGCCTCCAGAATGGGCTAACACTAGTGTCAACACTGCCCGGCTACCTCAACACGTAAAGCGGCTTCCAGTGCTTTGTGCGCCGGTCTATGAATGTTTTATGAGTAAAGCCCTCTAAAGGGTGTGATCAACCCTCAAACAAACCATCTTGAGCATGTTGTGAAGGGTGGATATCATAAGATAGTTTAGACAATAGAGTTTTAAAATGTGCATCATATTCCCGCATGCTCTCTGCCATGCCCTACTAGATTTCTTTGAGAGAGCTAATGCTCTTCTATTTAAACTTAGGTATGTGGAATTCCACCAGAATGCATTTCTCATCATGGTATAATCCTGAATAGTTTGATGAGGTCATAATTTCTATACCATGTGCACATCCTTGCGAGGTCATTGCAAATTGGTGGCCTTTCGATCCTAGGTCATGATTCCCTTCACGTGCCATAGCAGCTCGCACTTATGCAAATGCTCAGCGGCGTCTTACATCCCATTGTGTCCCCGGTAAGTGTAGAGACATCTCAAAAAATACTTGAGGGAGGTAAAGCTAAGGCCCTTGCCCTCCCGATCCAATCCCTTGGTTTCCCACAGTGTTTCCTCCTCCAACTGGATGACTAGATCTTGAGCCATTAGCACCACCACTTCCCACCTCCGTATCCTCCTGTGTTAGGTATAGGGCCTATGTTTTTGTGAGGAACACTCCCATCATCCCATGAATTACACGCTAATAATTTGTGAACTAGTACCACTCCAGTCATAGTTCCTCCACCACTTCCTAATGTAGCTTCCAAAACCAGCATTTGTATGCATGCCTTGTCGAACATTCCACCAAATACCGGAATAGTGTGTGAAGCCATAGAAGTCCCGAATGAAAGTTGTATCTTCCTGAGGTGTTGATCGGTTACTTCCAGCGATATCAAATGGATCAAGTGTACTTTTACCTCATTCAAACAAACCAAGTGCCAGTTTTGGTTCTTAGGTGGGAATCGGAATGCGCTTTTGATGACTCTTCTCTCTCTATGTGACGGACTCTCATCATAAGCGCAAGAGTTTTCTCTCCCGTGCTTACGAGATGGGGTGCCAGTAGGCTGATTCGGGCTCCACGTCCTCCGCGTGAACCTCAGCTCCCTTCCATCATGTGTATGCTCCATAACCCACTTGTAATACCGTGTTGTCTATTGATTTCCTTTTCACACAGCTTCGTTATACTTGAGCCATCTCTCCTCCCTTTCCCATTAAGTCGTCGGATTAGCCATCCTTCCTTGGCCAACTTGGCTTCCCTTTGCCTGCGCTCGGGGTGGTTTATCCGGCCATAGGAAATGCCTCTAAACCCATGGTTACCATCAAGATTTTGATCATGAGGGAATAGCACGCGAAATGATCCCTGGGCTCTTGCAGAGAACTCAAACTCAACAACTTCTAGATAGGAATACATGGAAATGGCATATTCAGCATAGTGTAGCTAATCAACACTCCTTTCCACCGATGATATATAGCATGGTTCCACATTAGATCAGCATCTTGAAATTTCTTATATGTTTCTTGGGTCCAAGGGTGTGATCTATAACGCCACCCCAATCTAGATGTATAAGCTAATAGCCATTCAAATAACTCTCTTGGGAAACTGAAAGAAGGTTTCATATAACTCATGATAAAGAGTGTTTTCCACCCACCTTGAATATCAAACCCATATCCGGTACTAAATCTCTGAGTGAATTCATCCTCCATGCTTTTAAACCATTCTTGACACCTTCAAGTGTTAAGCACTCCGCCATCACTCTTTGTAGAGATCATGATATATGCCATGTTCCACTCTGACTTAGAAAAGAGGTCCGTGACAGAACCAAGATGTAGTCACTTTTGCACCCACTAAGAACAAGGGAACCTCATGCATGCAAGCCTATCACCCATTGGATGTTGGGCGATCACCCGAGGCATGCGAAAGGGAGCCAAGTCTCTCTTTTATGTGAGTCGAGTGGAAGGCATATTTCATGATCTGACTTAGTGTTTTGATAGACCACGAAGAACTATAGAACTTCGGGACGGCTTCTACACCCCTTGATCATAAGAGAACCAAAATGTACAATAGAAATAATAGAACTAAGAGTTGTAAATCCACTAATATACTTAGCCATTCAAGTAATATTCATGATTATACAAGAAGAGAAATACGATAGAAATATGCATGTAATACGGAGAAATATTCTTAATACATTTTTCGCATGCACCTTATCATGTTCATTAATAGTGTTACTTATAAAATATTACAAATGGTAGAATGTATTCATGCGCCATGTGTGGATCTATACATGTATTCTCACAAGATAAAATTTTCACTCCCATTTCCCATTACATCCTTACTGGAATTATGTACCCATTTTCATCCCATAGTTCTCATGATAGATGCAGCAAAGATCCACTACCTCTCTTTTTCCTCTCTTCTTTGCGAGGGACACGCGTATAAATAGGCCTGCGAGGCTCTAAAAAAACTCCTATGCAACCTCGGATCTAGCCCCAGTGTCGAGGTGTGGTCACCCGGCCGCATGCCTCTCCATGTCATGATTAACTTTTTGGATCTTTACTATCACAGGTATATTCTCTCGGGACACCCTATCACCGGTGGAACCTTATCCAAATGGAACACATTATTCATGTGTCCACCCAGGGGCCAAAAATGGCTAAGTCTCGAATTGGTCTTTGCGCGGTGCACCACGTCCTTCATTCTCAAGAAGCCTTTGAATACTGCCCTACTGCGCCTTCACTTGCATGCTTCTTTGGTCATGCATGCACTGTGCACCCTTAATATTTGGAAGCTATATTAGGGGTCAACAACACCAGTGTAGAATCTCGTCACACCATAATTTTTATAGATCCCCACTAATCAACATGTAGGGACGCGGAGTGTATAGCTAAGCATTTTTATCCAATTCCTTCATTCCTTCTAGCGCTACACCTATCTTGAGAAATACTACAATATCTTCTAAGTCTGAGGGTGCGCGCCACAACCTAAATAGTTGTACATCTAGCATGGTATCCTCAATTCTTTACACGTCCTCCCCTAAATCAATTCTAGAAAAATGATTAGGTCTGGAATTACTTTTTTCCTTGTTTGAAACCACTATGAACTCGAATTCTTGGAACAATAGTACCCACCGACATATGCACCCTTGTAGAATGGGCTTGTTCACTAAATATTTCAATACCATATGGTTAGTGTAAAATATAAAAGAGGTTTCTAGTAGATACTATCTGAACTTGTGGAGCATGTAGATCATTAACAATGCTTCACGCTCAGTTGTAGTATAATTTTTACTTCGTTGGTGTCGACTATCTACTTGTAAAGCACAAAGGATGATCGATAATACCTTCACCAAGTTGTGAAAGTATTTCTCCAATGGTGGTTCACGAGGGCGTCAACATGAACATGAAAGGGGTTTATCCCAAGAGGGAATCGTAGTTTGGGCACGTGATAAGCCATGTAACACCTTGAACTATTATTTACTTACTCCACGAGCATTCAAGTGTTGATATATGATTTCTTACGTATAAGGATGTGTTCCTTTGATTGTGAAGTCATGCTTGATATGGATTGTATCTTCTTTGCTCTTGAAGATCTTTGGTAGTCGAGGATATGCTTGGACTTGTTGTATATATCTCCCCAAGGTAGATATAGATAAGCGAAGAATATGGAAATCGAAGGAACTCAAAACCTGATATTTATTGTGTCACCAAAAGCTGCCAAGGCGCATGTAAGTGGTGCACAGAAAAGAGTGTTGACACTAAAATGAATGCGCGAGGTGCATGTAAGTGGCACACAAAGCAAAAGAGTGTTGACACTAAAATGAGATGCACCAAGGCGCATGTAAGTGGCACCACGAAAGAGTGTCGAAACTAAATATGGATGCGCTATGGCGCACCTTGAGAAGCGCTGCAACATTTTGAGGCGGCGAAAGGAAGCAAACCTCAGCGCGAGATATTCAGATGGCCATAACTTTTGATAGGGAGCTCGAATTCATGTAAGGTTGGAATTTTTGGAAAGATTACGAGGTCCTCTATCCAACTACAACTGGATATCTTTAATTGGGTGGGAACAAGTTCTTAAAAATGCAAAATACAGTTCGCCACTTTTTGGGTTTGCTAGGGTCCTCACCTACCACCATAATGGGATGAATTAAATGCAACCTGGAGGTGGTTGGGGTAGGTTTGGAATTCCTCTCTCCTTTCTCTCTCATTCTTCCTATAAATTGTAAGGAGGGGCTTCTTTCTAAAGTTGGACATTTCGTTTTGCCCCTCCCTTCTTCTCTTTTGTCGGAGTAAACTTGTGGAGTTCAAACCTCCCATTTGAAACTGTAATGCAACTTTGCCTCTTGGCATTTTGCAGTGTGTTGTATCAATCTTTGGAGAAAATTAATGCATGTTTGTGGATGATTCTCAACCCTCTCTGTGTTCATTTACATCCTCCTGATCTTTCACTGTGAATCAGTTATCTGTGCATGATCTTGCATTGCATTTTTTATGGTTTGTGTTTATTGGCAAGACAGGTGTTCTTCATTCCTCAGTGCATCACCTTTGTAGTTTAGGTTTTATTTTATGCATCTTACCCTATCTCCTTGGAAAGTTAGATTCGGTTTTTTAGTAAACCCTCTACATTTTTATGTGTGCATCTGAACAGAGGAATAGGAACCGGCCTTCATCTGGAGAGCTTTTCCATTTATGAGGTCCCACACTTGGGAAAAGCTCTATGTTATCTGTGCCTTGTGAGAGTCTCAACCCATTGTGTTGCGGACATTCGGGGGTGTTGTTATTCGCCATCAATAGTTTTGGCATGCCTAGTGGGACCAAGAAGTCATTCCACAAGATTTGAAGGAATTATCAAGAAATTTGGGTAAAAAATTTACGGAGTTTTACAATTTCAGATTTTTTCACTTTCCTAGGTTGAACTCTGAAATCAATTTTCAAGGGCTTAACTTGCTCAAAACAAGTCCAAATTTCACCATTTGATAGATCGGGAGATAATATTCAAAAGGGTATTCTTATATTTTGAGATTTTGACTTTCAATTTTCATGGTTTTTGGTATTTGATTTCAGAGTTTGGAAGTCTGGCATTTTTGGGTTTAGATTGTCGTTCCAAATCAAATTCCAAACTCTAAAATTTCAAAAATACGGGTTTTTCAAAATTATATTTTAATATTTGTCAAGTTTGGTGTGTAACTTTGGCATAATCTAGCCTTTTGAGGCTCATTATCTAACACATTTGGTGACTCAAGAGGATAGAATTGATGGTATAGCGGCCACAGTTACACGAGGCACATGAGAAGAATTCGAACCAGTCTAATACTCGAGAAGAGGGGATATTTTCCTCTTGCAACTATCACTAGGAGGAGGAAGGAGAGGAAGAAGGCCATGAAGATCACCATCTCCACCTAACTTAGGGACTTTTCTACACCTCCACTGGTAGACCTTTTCTCGCATCAGCAAGGGTTCTCGAGGCCCGAATCGGAATGGCGCAACCTCCGAATCCCTTTCTCGAATTTCATTGGCAGCAGTCCACTTGCCCTCATACACTGAGAATCCAGTTCTAATTGCAGCATTGAAGAACATTCCATTTTCACTTGGAGAAAATCATACTACTCCACAGGCGATCATGTCAAAGACATTGCTTAACGTTTGTGCGATCCATGAGATAAGTGAAATGGATGTTGTTGTCGAATTGTTGGCATCTTCATTCAAAGGGAAGGCATTGCGATGGTTTAGGAGCCTTACAAGTGGTTCTATCCAAAATTGGAATCAGACTATGCATAGTCCTCCATGAGTAGTTTGGAGAAAAGGAGACAATTTGTCTCTACTTAGAAAAATTGACAACTATAAAGAGAGCTCCCAACGAAGCGGTGGTAGACTTGATTTCAGATTTCAAAGGTCTTGGGATAGAATTCGGTGGCCGTCGAGCCAACAGCCGAAGGTGCTTTCCTATATTATCTTAAAGCTTTGAATTCTGATATTTCTATGTTAATTCAATCTATGGGAGGCACAACCTTACCTGCTACTTATAGCATTGCCATTAGGGCTGAAAACTGTCTTATTCAAGCTGGTAAGCTGGCTCCTAGGCCTCCCATGCCCTTGTATCCAAACTTAGAAAATTCAAGCACTATTCGAGCACCCACTTTGGCTCCTATTCCCACTCCTAGAAATCAAAGTTCAAATGAAACTTCTACTTCATCCTCTAGTGCTTCAAATGAACTCTAGGAGGTTATGAAACAATTACAAAACCTTGGAAATGAGCTAGTGACTATCAAAAGACAGCAAGGTCAAAGTGCTAGACCGTATCAGCCTCAAGCACAGTACCAGGCTAGGCCACCATAACAACCCAATAGGCCACTCAATCCAGCTGTAAATCAAAGCCAAGTAAGGCCTCCCGCTAATAGACCATTTCAGCCCTATAACCCCAATGTCTCATCTGCTTCTAAAGCATTAGTGCCAGTACAAAACAACATAGCTCAAGAGTACGATTGGTGTTTCCCATGCAATGAACCTCACAACCAATCTATGTGCTTCAATGGTGCTTTGAACCAAGCCTTGATGGTGACAACTACTGGCGTAGAGGGTGAAGTGAGTCAAGAAACAAATCAGCAACAAGGGACATCTCAGCAAAACACGACTCCAAATGATACCGCACTTGCGAATTGGAAAGGCGAGGATTTTTGTGGCATGAATCAAATAATTTCTCGAGTGTAGCAGCTAACACAAGATCAAAGAAGAGGAATATTGGCGAGGGAAGTCATTGGCTCCAAGTGATCTACAACCTTCCATCACTCCATAAGGTGTTGGTAAGAAAATATAGTTCCCAAACACGCAGACAGCCCAAACCACCTTCCAAACCAACTCAAATGCCATTTGTTTCTGCCCATGCACAAGAAAGGAATGCACAAACTAAAGGACAACAAAGAGATCTTTCATCCCCATTTAGCATCATTGATCAAATGAAGAAGACAAATGTGAACATATCAATGTGGGAATCTTTATCCATCCCGGCCAAAGAGATCTTCTACAAGCTGCCATGAAGAATTGGTTAACTTCAAACAAGCGAGGCCCATATGCAAGAGAAGGTCCTCACAAATGTTGCTCAACACGAAGGAAATCATGGAGGACAACAAGGTAAGGTTTTGAAGCCCCCTCCATTCTATGTTTCGTTAATCATTGGAAATAAACTAGTACATAATTGCATGATTGATTAAGGGCAAGTAGTTACTGTCATGCCCAAGCAAATAGGCTGATCAGTTTGGGTCTCAATATGAAGTCATATCAAAGGGTAGTATAGTTGGATGGGACAGTAGTAATGATGGGAGTGATTAAAAGTTTGAATCTTACCTTGCGAGCATGCCCCATATTCTTGTTTTCTGCAGATATTCGATCGATAGATTTGCCACCACTATTTGCCCTATGCTTATCAGGGATTTCACGGCACTAGAATTGGAGGCTACTTATCTGTGACTGGTCACACATGTTGTTGAGAACAAGATATGGTACTAAGGTCACAATTAGATCCAGACCAATTGTAAACTTTCATATCGAGCCTCATACTCCAAGCCAAATCAATGCTAATTGTTCGACATTTGATCAAGAAGATTATCAAAGCACGGATGAAGATGAAACCAAAATTAGAAGCATCCCGGATTTAACTCTTGACGAATGGGCAAGCGAAGGTACATGCTTTTGATACCTACCAAAGTAGAAGAATCTGAGCTAGGATTTTATTGTATACATGAAGAAAACCAGCCTATTCCCTAACATCACAAAAGCAGACCATAAGGATGACAATGAGGTATGGCAATTATTTTCGATGGATCAAGGAGTAGGCAAGGTGCAGGAGGAGGAGCTATGCTTGTTTCACCTCAAGGCATCAAATATTATTCAGCTTTCCATTTCTAGTTTTCCTATTCAAACAACACAGTTGAATATGAGGCCTTGATTCATGGACTTCATTGGGCCAGGAAAAAGGGCATAAAGAACTTGCAGGTGTTTGGGGATAGTGAGCTGATCGTCAATCAAGTCAGGGGACAACATGCTACAAAGAATGACCTCTCGAAGAACTACGAGAACGGGTATGGGACCTTATTGAGTATTTGAAAGCTTTCACATCGTGTCCATACCTAGGAAGAAAAATGAATCCGCGGATAGGCTGTGACTATTGGAGAAATGTTTGATGTAGTTGGCAACATCAAAAGGAAAAAACATAGCCACATATCCATGTGATTGTGAGGCCAGCGAGATTCAGAATAATAACACAAAAGTGGCGGTGTTTGAGAACAATCAATAGATCGTCAATTTCTTACTGAGAAGAGGCTGAATTCTTAGCTAGGAATCGGGACGAGATTAGAGCAAAGCGTATGGGCATCAAGTAGTGCGGTTGCTTGAGACAAACAAGCTTCCCAAGGTTTAGTAACATTGGAGTCTATCTTGAACCCTAACGACCGATTCCGTAAGGAAAAGGCTAACATACGAGGTCAAGAGAGAGATTCGAGAGCCAATTTTGGTTGGGGAAGGCAAAACACTTCAAATTAGGCAAAGTAGCCAGCGAGCGGGAGAAATCAGATTTCATACTGACTTTACAGAATTTCCATATGTCTTCGACTTGAAGCTATGAAGACTTGAGAGGATTCGATCCAAATTTGGCACAACATACCATAGAGTTGGATCCAGATGCTAAGCCCATTAGGCAGAAGAAGAGACCAGTAAACCCTCACATTGAGCCTCTAATGAAGAAAGAGTTAAACAAGCTAATAGAAGGAAAGCATTATATTTCCCGATCAAGCACTCAAGTGGGTTGCAAAAATTGGTTCGGAGTCGAGAAGAAGAGCGGAGAAATCAGGTTGTGTGTGGACTTTGAGACCTCAATAGGGCATCTCTCAAAGACCATTACCCACTTCCTTCAATGGAACAAATATTGCAAGTGGTATCCGGTTCGGAGAGATTCTCTCTCCTAGATGGCTACTCAGGGTATAATCAGGTAATGGTGAAAGAAGATGACCAATTCAAGATGGCTTTCACCACCAAATGGGGCACCTATGCCTACAAGAAGATGCCATTTGGACTATCAAATGTTGGAGCCACTTTCCAAAGGGCAATGGATATGGCATTCAAAGGATTGATCAATAAAATAGTTCTAATATATCTTGATGACATCACGGTATTCTCCAAAAATGCAGCGGATCACCTTTTTCATTTGAGGCAGGTATTTCAGAGGTGTAGAAAATTTGGGGTATCATTGAATCCCAAAAAATGTATATTCTTGGCTCACGAGGGAAAGCTTCTAGGCCATATTGTTTCAAAGGAGGGATTGACGATTGACCCGAGAAGAGTTGAAGCAATTCGAGTGTTGCCATTGCGAAGTCACAAAGAAGGCTCTTGAAAGCTTCTTAGGAAGGATCAATTTTGTCCACAGGAGTTTGTTCCAAACTTTGCGCTCTCGTAAAGCCAATAACACGATGTTGAAGAAGAGCACGGCATTTAAGTGGACATCTGAAGGCAAGGCAAGTTTTGAGGCGATAAAAGAGGCTATATCTCAAGCTCAAACTCTCGTCGATCAGGACTTCTCCAAGGATTTCATGTTATATGCCTTTGGTGGTGGAGACACAATTTCTACGCAATCCTGGCACAACAAAACAAATAAGGATTAGAACAACCAGTTGCTTTCTTCGATCAAGATTGGAGGAATACGAAACAAGGTACTCTTTCATTAAAAGCATGTCCTTGCGGTGATCGGGAGCTTAAAGAAATTCAAGCACCTAGTCTCAAACAACAAGATCCAATTGTTGGTCTCTCATGCGAGTCGAGGACTTCCTTCTAAACAAGGATCTAAATGAGAAATGTGCGGGATGGATCACCGTGTCATGGAATATGACATCGAGATCAAGGTCACCAAACTAGTACGTGGAAAGGGACTATGTGAACAACTAGCCTTGAGTCAGCAAGTTTAAGCGAGGTGATGAAAAGAGGCCCCATCTTGGTACTTACGAGGATGGTCAAGAAACGAGGAAAATGATGATGTACCCACTCCTTGTTGGACTCGAGTATGATAAAATTCCTACGAGACAGGGCCTATGCCCTCCGAGGAAATGAGCAAATCAAAGAGGAGATACTTGATTACAAGCCATTCCATATGTGCTTGTTGATGGTGTTTTCTTTAAAAAGGACATCAATGGAGTTTATTGAGGTGCATTGGGACGGTCAAATTGAGAGCGTGTTACAAGATTTTCATGATGGAGATTCAGGAGGACATTTCGCCCCACAGTAACAACTCTCAAGATAATGAAGGTAGGGATATTATTGGCCGCTGTGCGGTGTTCGAAGTGTTTGCTATACATGGATAAGAAAGTGCAAGAAATGTGCACTCTTCACAAGAAAAGAAAGACTAGCAAAGACACTTCCATTGCACCCAATTTTGGTTGACCAACCATTTATGCAATGGGGATTGTACTTCATTGGGGTCATAAATCCTAACTCAAGCCAAGGCCACAAGTGGATTCTCACGGAAACGGACTATTTCACCAAGTGGACCGAAGCGGTAGCACTCAAAGAAGCAAATGAGTCTAACATACTAGACTTTTATGAAGGAATAGTGACCAGGTTCGGTGTGCGCGACTATCATATCAAACAATGCATTGGCATTCATAGGTTCCAAGATTACATAATGGGCTGTCAAGAATGGAATCTATTTGAGCACCTCTTCAAATTATTACCCGCAGGGTAATGGACAAGCAGAGTCCACAAACAAGAATTTGCTAAGAATCATTAGAAGGACTCGAATGAAAACCAAAGGACAAGGCATACCAAGCTGAAATCAGCATTATGGGCTAACGAGGATAATGCCAAAGAGATATATAGGTAATTCTCCTACAAGTTGGTTACATGGGAAAGAGAAATATTGCCTATATCATTAGAATTGCTGACATTGGAGCTCATGAAGCGAGTTGGAGTTGGATGAGTCCGAACCAATGGAAGCCGGTATGCGGAGTTGATGGAATTGGAGGAAATCGAGAGAACATGTAGTTCGGATGATTGAAAAGGATCAAGCCTTAGTAAAAGATGGTTTGATAATAAGGCAAGAGCAAGGACCTTCCCGGGGAAGGGGACCTAGTTACGAAATGGGATGCGGATCGGGCAAAACCAGGAAGGCACTCCAAGTTTGATTCCATTTCGAGTGGCCCCTACATGGTCACGGGATGTAAAAGTAGTAATGCCTTCCAATTGTCTACATTAGATGGAGAATAACTCCCGATTCCGGTTAACGAAATCTATCTTGAACATTGCTTCTTAAAAGGAAAAGGTTTACCCTTGTAAATATTAGATTAGTTTTCAATTCCTCTAAGTGTGTATGCACATTGTCTTGTTGTAGTTAGGTTTCATTTCCCTAAGTGCTTGGCATAGGTTTTGTTGCTCTCAGGTTGAATTTTCTGATTCGAGTGATGTCGAGAGAAGGAGTTGCGGTGCTCGAGACTTGAGATCGAGATATCGGAGTTGGTTTCGGGTTATTGCTTATGACTCCATGCCCGATGGATTGCTAAAAGGCCACGATCTTCTACCTAGCAGGCGACGGTGATCTGTTGAGTCACCAAATTGTTGTATATATCTTCCCCCCAGGTAGATATAGATAAGCAGAAGAATATGGAAATCAAAGGAACTCAAAACCCGATATTTATTAATCACTCACCAATGACAGGTGAGGCACATGTAAGTGGCAGCACAGGCGCAAAAGAGTGTCGACACTAAAATGAATGCGCGAGGTGTATGTAAGTGGCACACAGCGGAAGTGAAAGAGTGTCGACACTAAAATGAATGCACCAAGGTGCAGGTAAGTGGCACACAGAAATGAGTGTCGACACTAAAATGGATGCGCCAAGGCGCACCTTGAAGGCGCAACATTTTGAGTGCCGAGCAGAAGCGAGACCACGCGCGAGATATTGAGATGGCCATAAATTTTGACAGAGAGCTTGGATTCATGCAGGTTGGACTTTTGGAAGATTACGAGGTCCTCTATCCAACTACGAATGGATATATTTAATTGGGTGGGAAAAAGTTCTTAAAAATACAAAATACAGTTCGCCACTTTTTGGGTTTGCTAGGGTCCTCACCTACCACCATAATGGGATGAATTAAATGCAACCTGGAGGTGGTTGGGGTAGGTTTGGAATTCCTCTCTCCTTTCTCTCTCATTATTCCTATAAATTTTAAGGAGGGGCTTCTTTCTAAAGGTTGGACATTTTTGTTTTGCCCCTCCCTTCTTCTCTTTGGCAGGTAAACTTGTGGAGTTCAAACCTCCCATTTGAAACTGTAATGCAACTTTGCCTCTTGGCATTTTGCAGTGTGTTGTATCAATCTTTGGAGAAAATTAATGCATGTTTGTGGATGATTCTCAACCCTCTCTGTGTTCATTTACATCCTCCTGATCTTTCACTGTGAATCTGGTTATCTGTGCATGATCTTGCATTGCATTTTTTATGGTTTGTGTTTATTGGCAAGACAGGTGTTCTTCATTCCTCGGTGCATCACCTTTGTAGTTTAGGTTTTATTTTATGCATCTTCTTACCTGTCTCCTTGGCAAGTTAGATTATGTTTTTTAGTAAACCCTCTGCATTTTATGTGTGCATCGAATAGAGGAATAGGAACCGGCCTTCATATGGAGAGCTTTTCGATTTCGCAAGTCCCATCCATGTTATGTAATCACACCGAGAGTCTCAACCCATCATGTTGCGAAAATTCGGGGGAGTCTTTGTGATTCACCATCAACATGACTCTTTTATTTCTTTCATTTATAGCCTTTGAGTTCAATTTGATTTGGGAGGAATTGTGGATTTATCTCGTCTTTATGACTCTGACCTTGGATCGAGTTGCATTGATCCAGAGATGTTTAAGTTTATTCAGGATGAACAAAAAAATTATTGACCTTACGAAAGTTGCAAGGTCTGAATGAGTTGAATGAGAAATTCTAGAGTTTAACTCAGGATGATCATGTAAAATGAATTTGGTTCCCGATATCATAATATCAGGAAGGCCTAGACCTTAAGCCAGGTAAGAAATTGTTGTATCTTTATGAAGCTTATTAATGTTTATACCGGATAGAATCCATTACGGGAATGTTATACCCTGCTTGGTTCTAATACTGATCGGTCCTACTTGTGAGACCTGGACTGGATTCGTTAAGGTTAATAACCTTAACCTAAACTATAACCTATTGGTTGAATTATTGCTAATCTAACCTAGCCCTAACTATAATCTTAATGCTCCTAAGGTTAGCTACACCTAGCACTATGGAAGTAAGACTAATGTCTTACCTTATGATCTAACCTATGTTCTAACCTATCTTAACTAATGATAATGGATGGAGGGGGACCTATGAAGGGGCACGAGTCATGGGCGGTGGTTTCCATGGCATTAAATGAGGTGGATAAGCATGAAGGACAAGGGATTTGGTGGAGGTTGCAAATGGCTATTGTGACCTGACGTGGCAGAGTCACCAAATTTGGAAATGGTTGTTTGTTTTCATTTGGCAATCACCAACTTAGGCGGTCGGTGGCAATGGAGAATAGGCGGGAATCTTGGAGTTAATGCCATTGATGAACTTCGGTTCCCGAGTGTGGATTGCTTGGGAAGGCATGCAAATGGAAAATTGGTTGGTATTTTGGTTTTCCATGCGTTCCATTTTTCTCTCTGCTTGATCACTGGTTCTTCGAACCAGTCTACTCTGTGTTGCATGGAAACTTTGAGAATATCTAGCTCTTTTCTCTGTCAGGGAAAGTTTATAAGGCATGAAGGTAACAATTTATTGTTGTTTAAGCTATTGTGGAAGAAGAAGGGAAGGCGCGAGCACATTCAGAGGTCTTCTTCGGATTTTTACGCGACACTATCAGGCATGATAGGCCCTAACTTTTAAAAATCTTGCTTTCCTTCAAATGATTTCATTAAAACAACTCTGTTCAGGTGATTTTAGTACAGTTGGTTTGAAACAATGTATTGGTTCTTCTTTGCTGTGGTTTAGGAACCTCAGGTCATGCGAAGATTCTGTTGAAATGTTACTGTACTTAATTTTTCTTTTTGGATTCATTTCGTTTGAAGACCCAGCTATGATATTATGTTGTGGAATCCTGTTAAATGTTGCTGGGTATACTTAAAATTTCTTCTGATTGGAATGCTGGCGTGGGTAATTTACTTGAACGTGGCTTCTGTAAAGTCCTTTCTGTGTTTTCAATTTTGGTTAGACACCGATGAAGGTTTGCAAGGATTAGTTATGGTATGACTCTGTTGGAGTCCTTGAAACGTATCTTATGTTTTCGACTTCTGTAGAAGCTTTGTTGTGATTACATAATGGTATGACTCTGTTGGAGTCCTTGAAACGTATCTTATGTTTTTGACTTCTGTAGAAGCTTTGTTGTGATTACATTTTGGTATTGACTCTGTTGGAGTACTTGAATTGTGGGCATATTGAATTCGACTTCAATCAAAACCCTGGTCATGAGTACTGGTTGGATATGACTTTGTTGGAGTCCTTGCAGTATTCCCATTTGAACTCGACTCCTGATGAAGTCCTTGATGTGTTGCGTGTGACTCGATTTCTGATTTAAGTCCTCGCTTGTGCATGCATATTGATTCGACTCTTTCTTAATGTTGTTGTGTTTATATTCAGTTCGATTATGTGGAAATGTGTGCTGGGTTACATTACAAACTTCGACTCTGTTTGAGTCCCTACTGTATTTTCGTATTAGCTCGACTTCGGATGAAACTTTGATGAAATTATGATATGGAGTCGACTTCTGATATAAGTCCTTGCTGTGGTTATTCCTTCTTGAATTCGGCTTCTGATATAAGTCCTTGTTGTATATTCGTAGGGATTAGACTCAGTTGAATGTTGCTTTGTGTATGTATGTGTTTCGACTCAGTGGGAATGTCATTGTGTTTGCATATGGTTACGTCTTCTGTTTATAGTGTTATCTAGTCTCGTGTTTGACTGAGATAAAGAGTTCCTAGTTGTGCCATGTCAGGCGATGGCATTGGGTATTTTCATGTTTGATGAATGATATGGAAAGATTTGTTGAGTCTATTATGGTTGGATTATTTACTACTGCTTTGTCGCAAGAACTCTTGTAAGGCTTAAATAGCTACCGGTGATTTTATATTGGATTTTGATGCGAAACTGTAGCTTCTTCTTGTAATCTCGACTGATTTAGTCGCATGCGTAAATGTAATTGCGTTATTCTAGAGGAGTCGGTACAGTCCAGAACATGATTGATATGGGAATCTGATTGTCTCTGTTCCTTCTCCTAAGTTGAAAAGTACATGTTGATATATATATAACTGTAGGAAAAGAAAATATTCTCTCCTTGTCTAAAAACCTTGAGTGCTTTCTTCTTTGAATCCTTACGTGAACTCTACGGTAAGAGCATAACAAAAATAGACTATTAAATTGTATGGAGAGACTGGTAAAAATTGTGTTGCAGTATAAGTAGGTATACTTGTCAATACCATTGAAATAATGTATGATTGAAAAGGAATTACGTCAGTTGAGCTTGCTGAATGTTATAAACTACCTTTGTGTATTTGTTAAAAACATTCTTGTTGGAGTATTGTTGTCTTTAGGATGGTTGTAATCATTTGTCTTTAGTCTCTTACATATAAGATGAATTATCTGAAAGGTATTAAGGATTAATTGGTAACTATAATGTGGGTCATGCGTCAAAAGTCATGTTAGAATTACAGAATGATGATTAGTCTGATTTATGTTAAGAATTTGAAGAAATGATTTCATTTAAACAGGTTGTTTAATGAGAGCAATTGGTAGAATGCAATTGTTTTAAGAATTAGTGCTTATCATGTTCAATTCATGAAATGCCCGGCCGTGTTGGCAATTTTTGCAGATGGTTGTCGTAAGTGGTAAAGGCACGCAGATCTGATATGATGCTCAAATTATTTAATTTGGTTTTATGATGAATTCCAACTTGACTTCTCTAATTGTATTATATGAAGGAAGTTGTTCTTTTGCTGTTGAGTATTGTATCGAATATGCTGAATGCATAAATTGTAATTATTTGGCTTAGAAATAAATGAAATGAGGGAATTGTTACTATGTGGCTGTATTTGTATTGTGATGGATTGATCCTCTTTGGTTCGATTGTTTTTAAGTGATTTTTTTTTGTATTGAATACCTTGGAGATATTTGGATTCTCTAAGTAGGCCTTGTAAAGATTATGTGACTGAACACTTGTGAATGATTAGTAGTTCTGCTATGTTCTATATAAGGCTAATTTGGAAATTAGTCCACTGTCTTCCAAGAAGCTAAGGTTTAAATAAATCTTAATAGGTAGCTGAACGGGAAGAGTAATCTATTACTCCCTAACTTTGATCTAAGCCAAGACAACGTACATAACAAATCTAAATCACTATATCTTAATACAAATAAGTAAGATATAATTCAGTTTGAAAACCGATTTAATCCTAAAAGGGTATATTTAGCATCCTTATGAGGAGACTTAGGCTACTGCCCATTTTCGTTGAATAAGATTATTGTTAATCATTGAACTCTATGACGAGATCTCAAATCTTATTAAATTTCTCTCTGAGGAATGGATCTTAAATAAGTAAGACAACTCAATGATGAGGAACCCAGGAGTTGGGAAAAGACTACCTAGAAAGGAGAGTCTTAAAGTGTAATTGCAACTCAACGTAAGTAACACCTTAAGTTTAATAGATCTTTCCGAGGTGGTTTTGTAGGATGTCGGCACATGACAACTGCAGGGTTGTACCTTCGAGAAGATTAGGATCTTCTCGAGGATACAACAATGCAGGTGACTTATGGCGACACCCTTTGCATTGATCGTTAAGATTTACACCTTAAACTCGAACAAGTTTTTACTCGGGATCTGGTTAGGAACATGGTCATGTTATGAGGCTGCCCTTGGAGATTTGGGGTACCTTGACACACAGGGTTAACTAGGGTTGACCCAGTATGTCAGCTTATCCCTAGTCCTCGAGAGCATCCTTATAACGTTGTCATGTTATTAATCCATTCCTGAGTGAATGACTTGGGAGAGGGATGGCTGACAGAAGTCAGTATAAGACATTCTATATAACATCGGAGTGGGGTGGAGGACGTATTCCAGATTGACGAGTATGTCATCAAGGAATATGAGACATGAACAGTATGTTTCAAAACTTTGGCCAAAGTATCGCAAGCTGCTGATTGCGTTGTCCTATGACACCTAGTCTGAGGGACGTGATGCCGATGAATAATGGTAACAATTATTTAGATAGGTTCCTTGGACAGAGCATTCTGAAATCCTAGATTAGGGAAGAGAACCACAAGAGTGAAGAGTTAAAGTAAAAATGCCAACTCTGTGAAACTCATGAATAGATCGGTAGATCACCGAGTCATGGAATGAATAGATCGGTGGTGCACCGAGTCATTACATTACATATATGGTTATCTCATTTATAAGAATGGTTGTTTGATTTGTGAGTTCTAAATTATGTATTTAGAACTAGGAAGCATTTATCAAAAAAAAAAATTACTTGTTCTAATGTACTAAAATGGGAATGTTACAATCCAATCCTTTAAAGTGTCAAGCGGCTTCACCATTGCGCCTCTCCCCATGGAAAGCACTCTTTCATCTAAGTAAATTTTCTAAAGGCATGGCAATCTTGGAATATCCCTTGATGAAATTCCTATAGTAACCCATGTGTTTAAGGAATATGTGCATTGCACTTTGATTAGTAGGCTCCGCCATTCCACAATTACTACACTTTGGCGGGATCTACTAGTAATCCCTCCCTACATATGATGTGCCCTAATAATGTTCCAAATAGGGTAGAAAAGACACATTTCTTAATGTTGAGGATATCCTCAAGCTATCGAGACCTTTCAAACATCAGCACCTTAAGTTTTCATAATGGTCCTTCACTAACCCATATCTTTGCTCTAGTCATCTAGGTAAACTTGAAGAAATTTATGGATAAAGTCACGGAAATCTTGCATCACAATGGACGAAAAGCAGCATGTGTAATATTCAACCCAAAAGGCATCATTTGTATAGGAATATCTTCCCCACCCGGTGGAAAAATTCATCTTTCTCTGGTCCTCCTTTGTAATCCTTACCGTGATAGCCTTGAGAATCCATCCGTGAAAGAATAGACCTCACGTCCTGCTACCCCCTCTAAGATTTCTTCAGTAAATGGGGTTGGGAAAGGGTCAATGACACACACTGCATTTAGGTCCCTATAATCAACATAGAACATTATCGTCCCATCCTTCTTGATACTAATCACCATTGGACTTATCCATTCCGACTCTTCCACAGTCTTAATGATACTTGATGCTATCATTTTATCTATTTCTTCCTTGACCATTACACACAAATTGGGATTCATCATGTATGGCCTCTTCTTGATTGGGCACACACCTTCCTTCAGCTTTATTTTCATTTCCCCAAAGGAATGGTGGATGCCTTTAAGCTCATGGTACCCACGTGGGAAAAAATCTTAGAATTCGTGTAACAAATCAATGATTTTAGAGACTTCTTTCTCCAACCAATAGTCTCCAATGATTGCCTCCTTGGGTTCTATTTCTGGGCCAATGTTAACATTTTTTATCTTTAAAGGTTCATGGTAGGTGTACGCCCATTCATCAGCACTATCTATGACTTCACGTCGTCCTACAGAATGGTTAACATCCCAACTTTCCACCTCTTCCCTATCAATAATATACACCATCTTCCCCTTTTCTTTTTACTATACACATGCTCAAGTTGTATCTATTTTGTTTCTTCTTCTTCAACGCACTCCTCCCGGGCCAAGTTCACCTAGCAATTCTTGTATTATTTCCTCCGCCATAGCACTATCCCCTATTATAAGGTGCTTGAAAACCTACAACGCCTTATGTATTGATGGCTTTGTACTCCGATACTCAAATGTTTGAATGAGATCAACCACGATTCTTTCCGAGTTACTAGTTTGTGATGTGTCTCTGAGTGGACATACCACACACGTGCACAACCTTACAAGGTGAAGTCTGACTTGTGAACCCATAATGAAGGTGGTAATGCTTCTAACGCCTTCCCATCCGGGTTGTATCGCATGCCTAGATATGGAAGGAAGCGTTCTATTTACCATGGTAGCCTTTCATAGTTTAACCGTGGGCACCTTGCTCTGCAAAACCTTATAGAGAAGGAAACTCTTACTTCATACCATTCCAAGAGGTTCTCTTGATGTGTCACCCACCAGTGTGAAGTAGTTATGAGTAGGCTATAGTTAAACATTTTCCTCCTTTCCTTCTCATTTCTCCATTGGGTCTCCATTTCTCGCAAGAAATCTTCTAGATTAGCCCCTCCTGAGTAACTTGGTAGTTTTCTTCCTCTGAGTCTTTGGGCGTATGCACCTTTGTTACCTTGTTAGTTATCCCCTTAAATGTCATTCGATCAACTCATAGGTCCCGTGTGCCTAATTGTCACATGTCATGCTTGTGGTATCACTCATAGACTGGGCATCCTCAAATTGGATAACTCCATCTATAGGGTGAATTATCTCAGGATCTCTGATTGAGCACACGTAGATTCTATCATGGAATTCTTCTCCCAAGGGATCTGTGTAGGGTGTTGAATTCTCGTCTATCAAAGGGATGATCACCCGTTCTTCCTTGTTTTTGAAATTGATATATCCTTTCTTAAACCTTATGTCAACATTATTCTTGTAACACCATGGGCACCTAAGCAATGCCAAAAATTGTCTACCTCGGTGAGTGCTGAAGAGACTTCAAAGTCTCCGATAAACTTGGCCCCTTGAATGGTGATAGCCGCATCTCTTAATACATCAATGGGCATTGCCTTCATCTTGTTTTCCATATACAACACATTCGAATATGGCTGTAATGTGGGCCTTCCCATCTGATGCCAAGCATCTAAGGTAAGAACTTTTACTTATGCTCCTGTGTTGATGAGGATATTACTCAGGAGCCATCCATCAACAACTACATTTAGAGTAATTTCTTTGTCATATTCAAGGTTGTGTGGAGAAATGTTTGCATGTAAAACTTTTCTCTCACACTCTACTCTACGCACATGGTATCTTCTCCCTCAAAGATTCCCCGTGAGGAATAATATTCTCTTGCCTTAACATTTTACATACTTCTTTGACCTCATCCAGGTCACTTCTTGGAACCTCATTATCCTTCCGCTTCCCTACCTACCTCAATTGCTCCTTGAGACATTGTATCTCCCCTTGTAAACTCTGAATTATGTCCATAGTCTCCTAGTATACTTCTTTTTGATGGGTAGGGTCCGGATACTTTCCATGTGGTACCTCCTCTCTAGAAACCAATTTCCTTGGTCTGGGCATCTCTTTGGTGTGTGCGGCCTCTACACACATTGTCACCAGTACAGGTTCTAGCTCTAACTCACACACCACTCTTGGCATCCATTGTGAATTGGCCCTTTTTATGCTCACCATAGCAGCACCCTTATCTTTCTAGTGCTACTGGTTCATATGCTCATAGAGTTCTAGAAACTCTTCATACTTGTGCTTTTTCCCGCACCACGAGCATTATAATAGATCTAGACATTCTCATTTATAATGCTTTGTAGATCCACAATTGTAACATGTTCCCCATGGGAACTCACTTCTTCCTCCTCCTGGTTACCATGACCATGGAATCCTCTATGAGAACTTCTTCCATGCGCACCTCCATCCTGTGCATCCTTCATAACGGCAGTCATCTTCCTTGGAACTACTGAGGCTGGTGCAGTGCACACCATGATCAATGGCCTCATGGATCTAGTCAATAAGCCTACAATACTTAGTATCATGGGTTATAGAGGTGCAGATCTTATAGTAGAAAGATAATTTTTTCCGAATTGCACCTGCACAAGGGACATCTACTCGAATCATGGTGCCCATAAAAATCCCGATGTACTATTATGGTGCATACTATCTTTTGGGTAAGCGTCCGGTGGCATGCCCTCTACTTCACAATTCATACACCACATTCCACTGTGACTCTTATGAGCTGATTTTGTAGATAAATTTTCCAGACTTCTTAGCCATAGCACCAGCACCCGATTTGAGCTTCGGGAACAAGCTAACCCCGAGTATTAAAACTTCGATAAGCTTCGTGTAGAGCGACTTCTAACACCTCACATGGGTATGTGAAATTATTATGAGATAAAGCTCTTCTAAATGGTGTTATCAACCCTCCAAAAAACCATTGAGCATGTTGTGAAGGGTGAATGTCATATGATAATTTTGACAAGAGAGTCTTAAACCGTGTGTCATACTCCCACACACTCTCTGCCATTCCCTATTGAATCTCCTTGAGTCTTATTGATGCTCTTATGCTCAAACTCAGGGATGTGGAATTTTTCTAGGAAGGAATTTTTCAATGCAATGTAATCTACCACCATCTAATGGGGTCATAATTCTTATACCAGCTATGCACGTACCCTTACAACGTCATTGCAAATTGACTAGCCTTCCATTCCGAGGTTGTGATCCCCTTCACGTACCATAGAAATTCACACTTTTGAACATGCTCTGCAACATCCTCTATGCCCTGGTAGTCTGGAAAGTGTAAAGACATTTCAAATATTACTTGAGGAGGTGGCTGAGGCCCTTGTCCTCTGGTTTAGATCCTTGGTTTCCTCTGGTGTTTCCTTGGTTTTCCTCTTGCCATATCCCACTTTGGATCCACCGAGGTCTTATGCCTCTTGATCCACCAGTTCCACCTCCAGATCCTCCTACGACCAATAATGGGCCTAAAGTGGTTGTGCCTAGTGTCCCCAACATCCCGCTAAATTGTGCATCAATGAGTGCAGCCAAGATCATTCCACTTTGTCATAAATATGTATGCACCACGCCACTCCCGATACATTACCAAAACCATATGTATTTTCTCCTTGCCCAAAAATTCCTCCAAACAACTGGAATAGAGTGTGTAGCCATAGAAGTTACAAACAAGAAATTATACCTCTTGGTGCTAATCAGTCACTCCCATCGATACCAATTGTGTTATCAACACTCCTCGATTAGAAAAACTAAGCGACAAGGGTGGGTTTAGATGCACTTGCCAACAACTCTTCTCTCTTCGTGTGAAGAACTCTCATAAAAATCCAAAGGGATCTCTCTCCCGCACTTGCCAAGATGGGGTAGCATAGACTTCTTAGGTTCTACATCCTCTGCATGATTCTCAACTCCTTCCCACAACGTTTGCCTCCATAGATCCATCACACTTGAAACCTCATGTTTTCTAGCAATCTCCCTTTCATGCACTTCACTATACTTGAGTTGTCTCTCCTCCCTTTCTTTCTCAGTCGCAATATCGACATCTTCCTCCACCCTAGCTTCCTTTCCCAACACTTAGGAAGGTTTAGCCAGCCATCAAAAATGCCTCTAAACTCAAGGTAATGATCAAGATCTTCATTACCAGATGGATAGCACATAGAAATGATCCTTTGGGCTCCCACAGAAACTCAAACTCAGTGACTTACGGATAAGAATATGTAGAAATAGCATACTCCAAAGTGTAGCTAGCTAGTACTCCTTTCCACCAATGATCCACAACATGAGTCCATGTCAGATCTGCATCTTAAAGCCTCTGGTACTCCTCTTAGGTCCACACGTGTGATCTATAACACCGGCCACGATCTGAGACGCATATCTTTGAAAGCCATTCATACAATTCTCTTTGGGAAGAAAGCGAAGAAAGTTTCATACAAACCATGGTAGAGGTTTTCTTCTACCCACCTATATGCATCAAACTCAGGCCCGTGTTGAATCTCTCGACAAATTCTTCATCCGTGATTTTGAACCATGATTGATACTTTCCCGAGTTGAGTGTTTTGTCATTAATCATTACATAGATCATGATGTATGATATTTCCCACTACAACTTTAAAAAGAGGTCCCAGAAATGGAACAAAGATGTATTCATTTTTACACCCACTAAAGAACAAGGGAATCCCATGTGCGTCGGCCTATCACCCAGTGGGTGTTGGGTGCTCACCCAGGCACGCACGGGCATCGAGTCTCTATTTTATGTGAGTTAAGTGGGAAATCATCATCTATGATAGGAACTTAAAAAGAGTGAGTGGACACGAGACATACATTCATCATAGAGCTCAGAATGGCTTCTAGATCAATGCAGTCATTTCAGACAAAAAGAATACTTAACAATTTATAGAACTGAACTGAAAAGGAAATGTATAGGAGTTTATATTCATTCATATAACATATATGAAATAGAACTACGTAGATATATGTATAAACTAGAGTCTATTATATTTATATTCCATCATATCTGACAACCTCATCACATGCATTAGATCCATTATAGAATATCACAGTATGGCAGACCGAAGTCATACATCATAACTGGATTAGAGTCCTCCTAAACATGAAAGGAAAATTTCATACCCAAACCCCTTGATACATCCTTCCCCTATAGGTCATCTACCCAACCCAATAGAGTTCCTCGCAGCATTTATGCAGAGCTCCGCTCTCTATTGATCTATATCTATCTCTCTCCTTCCTTTTTCTCTTCTTTCTCCTCTGTGGCGCTTGTATTTATAGGCCTCTTGAACTACCAACCCACCTTTCTAAGGCTTCAGATCCATTGCCAAGTGTCCAAATGTGGTCCTCCATGGGAGCATGCTCCTCCAAGCTTGAGCTCTCCACTCCTTTCCATGATGGTCTTCTAGAAGCTTCCATCGCAAGGCATATTCCTTCCTAGGCCAACCTATCACCAAGTTGGCACCTTATCCACTCTACATGCACATTCGGTCATGCTTTTCATGTGTCCTACCTGATATGCCAAATATGGATAAGTCCCAAATCTTGCTTTTCCTTGCGTGCATGCGCTACTTGTTCTATTAAACCCTCCTAGAACCATGTCTTACATGCTTTCTCCTTACGTGCCCTTCTTTAACAAGGCCTTGCGTGCCCATGCACCTTCTTGTACTTAGCCAATAAATCAGGGTCCCAACACTGGTCTCACTCTATCATGGTTTGTATCCTCTCTACCATGTCCTAGTCTCACTCGAGAATGAGCTGATATCTCTCACTGATCACCAAGTCCCTCTCAGCTATGTCCTGAAGCTATAAGGATACTACCTACTACATTTATTATTGTAAGGAAATCACTGTCCACTAGCCAATATATCTTGAATATCCTCATCCATCTAGTTCTTAGTCACCTTCTCACTAAGCTGGTATATCCTAATCCATTTTTTTCTCGAGTCACATACTCACCAACTAGTATTTTCTCCTCCACTGATGCTCTCCACCCCCACCATCTCCTCCATCTCTCGGTGGACTATATGGTGGAATTGCATGGGGGATGATGGAGGTGCCTACAAAGGTGCTCGTAATGGAACTGTCGAGGCATCTGTGGTGCCACGATACATGTGGTCACACAAATACATGTATTGCACTAAACCTATTATTGAATGAGCACACATGTAGTACTGGTACCTATTGTTGTCCTCCCTTTGGATCTCATCTAGCCCTAAAACGCTTATGTCATTATATCCGAGTGACCTCATGTGGAATGGTGTAACACTTTGTAGCATACCAACTGTATAATTCTATGTAGTACGTGGATCAATTATCTATACATGTTATGCCCAAGGATGAAAAACCACCTATAAAAAGATAGCACGAGCTCAACCCAACTTGATCCGAGGCCCCATATGAAAGACCTCTCTATATCTCTAGCATACCAAATATCATCCCCAGAGGAATCCCTAAATAATTTCAAATTGGTGTTGAACCCGGTATACTCTATACCACTCCATAATGTGGCTCCTACTCCCAAGAAGGAAGTGATTCGCCATCACGAGACAAAGCTCAACAACATCCCAGTGCCACTGATATAACCTATATGGCCACCATGTAATCATATGGGGTTGTATCTCATCAAAATCATGTTTATAGTAGTCAATATCTCCTACGTGAATCCGTACATCCTCCCTAATTGGAACCCAACCCATAACAGAAGGATCTCTAATAACTCAAGCTCTCAAAGCTCTGCAAGGTGGCTAATCACAATATGGTCCCAAGCCCATATCTGCAACAAAGAAGAAGGATGCACAGACTTCTTTCCATGGTAAGCCAGTAGGTGAAGATCCACGTATAAATGAGCCAGTATGCACTAACCCCAATATTAAACCTCTCCTTGTAAAAGGTCATGAATAACTCTAATGAGGCCAATGGGAAACCAAGCACCAGTCTTGTCGGTAGCAATATGCGGCCTCGATAAGAGCTAACAAGAACACGAGGGACTCTTTCTATCCGCTGATTGGCCATGCACCTCCTAACTTAGCTGTCATACCCCGGAGGGGTATATCTATCACTCCAAATATCATGGTTTTGTATCACTCAATCTGGTCCTAGCGACCATCATAAGTGATCAAACGACCCTAAATAGGAACTCACAAGATCTCGCCACACATCCTCTAAGGTAATACTCATCTCACTAGTAGGCAGATGAAATGTCTGGCTCTCACTCCACCATCTCTTAGCTAAGGTTGTGAGTAGGCTATGGTCTACATGATGTCTGGGGCATCTGCACTATGTGTTCTAACTTGAAGAACCTCCAATGTGATCTCTAGAAAAAAAAATTGTGTTGGATAAAGGTCTCCTCGTAGGCCCGGAGCTACACATGTCATTCCCGTATCTCTAACCTATCTAGGTCCTCCTGCAAAACCAATCGGGTCATTTAATTATGATCATATTCTTCTATTCTAATATATCATTTATTCATTTAATTTCTCTATTTTACCATGTTTTTCTTCTATTTTGATATAAATATCATCTTTACCTAACACCTAGGGTTTGTTAAAACCTTGGTTTTCTTCCAAAAATCATGTTAAAATGAATTTTGTGCATTGGTGTGCCCCTAGTGATAACATTGCACCCCATAGTGCACGGCGTACTCTTAGTGGACCAAAGCACACCCTCGGTGCATATGTGTATACCATGTAAATTTCCAAATCCTAGTTATGCACCAATGTCCCCCTTTGTGCACTTTGGCATGCCCATTTATGTGCGAACATGCGCCCCTACCTAAAATGCCAATTTTTCATAGGTACATACATGTTATGCATAGCGCATGCACGCCCATGCACTAAGTAGCACAAGCGCACCTCTGGGCTACACCTACATATTTACGCTAAGCCATACAAAGCCCTAATTCTACCCTAAAACTGTGTGCATTTTAATCAAAATTAAATGCTAGTAATTAACGAGGGTAAATAAGAGCTTTATGTACATGTGGTCCATTTGCTTCAGGAGTCTCGCATACTCTCTCACATGATCCACATGATGTTTTCAGCTCTGTACCCTCACCATCTTCTCCCATAGGTCAGAGCTCCGATCAATGGTAAATGGTAAGTGAATGTGGTAAATGAATTGGCCACGATGGCTTATATACCCATTTTTACCTCCCGCGATGTGTTTTTCACCCCCGAGGTACCCTGAAATCATCGTGGTTCTTCTAATTTCTTATAATACTAGCCGTGATGATTATTTTAGCACCCATTTAATATCACTTTGGAGCGTGTTTTTACGTCCTAATAGCCTTTTCTACTACCTGGGGAATTTTTTGCCTTATGGTCACTTTTAACGTTGTCTCACGACTTCGTTATTTATTTTATAATATTTTCTTCCATAAAAATTAAAACTTTAAAACAATCAAAAAATTGATAAAATCATTAAAATTCCAAAATTTCCAAAATTGGTAAACAACATATACACAGCTAAAGCTTGTGTCAATTGCATTATCCTTGAACATCGAAATATGTCTTACAAAAACATATTTCTAAGGTTCTTACTTGTTCTGGTCTCAAACGACTTGCAGGTCATTGTGATCTACATGCATTAACAAAAGCTAAGATGTATCCTATGTCGATTCTCCCCAAACTTTGGTGTTTTGATTTAGATCTAGGGGTAAAATGATATAAATAGGTTGCTTATTAAAAGGTTGGATGAAAATATTGGGATTGTCTTATATTCTCCATTCTCATTTATTATCCACTATCCTATCTTATCACTACTAACTTTTCTTCCAACTCACCTGGGGCAATAAACAACCATGTTTATCCCTATCCTTTTATCTTCTAAAAATAACCAAGGGTTTCATGCCCATTCTATCCTATTTCTTCTATCAATTTCAATCATATTTTAGATCATCAATTGAATTCTTCTATCACCCCATCGACACTCGAAGGGGCATCCTTCATTCCACTAAGTTTTCTCCAAAAATTACATGTTTATGCTTACTACTATAATTGAAGTGAAGTTACTTACTTCACCTCAAACATGGGAAAATATAAACACCTAAATTATACTTTTGCAATCTTATTGTCAAAACACACGCAAATCACTCTCATTCTCACCAATTCCATTATAATTAATGATTCCTGCTAATTAACTAACATTTCTTACCACTTTGGTTGATTAGCAAGCACTTCGTTGATCACCAAACCTCTTTTGCATTCAAGATGCCACTTTATGACAAATCATAAGTCAAAATCCTCTTCAAAATGTAAAAATTAGCATTTATTATCTAGTTAAGCCTATTTTTCCCTTGATTTGGTCAATATGCCTAATATTGGCTCAAACCCCTCTTATAACCTTTCAAAATCACCCCACTTCTCTCCACAATGTCTCAAAGATCTTAAAATCTTATCCTAGATTCCTAGTTGACCCTAAGCAGTTGATTAAGGCTTCATACCTCTTAATCACTTGGTAATTCACTAATTGTGATTAGCAAGGCCTAATCATGATTAGCAATTCTAATATAATTTGGGGATTTTAGTCCCACATGCACCAAAATACAAGTTTCTCCCAAAAGGAAAACTATAAAAAGAGTGCACCTCTTACCTTAATATTTTACACCATGCTTTTATTAGTAGCCTCATATAATACATATGTTAAAGAGCCTAAACTCCTTTAAGGATTCACATGCTCATCTTTGCCTAAAGCCTTCATTATGGTTAGTAGGAGGGTATCTAACATGACATTGTAGTCTTGTGTTAGAGAAATCTCCTCACCATTTTTGGAGTAGCAACCATTCCCAATTTGATTTCTCCTAGATCTATTTAGGTCTATGTTAGTTAATCAAACATACTAGTAGGCATGCTTAGATGTTAGATGTTAGTTTCATTTAATCTCCATTGTTATGTTATTAATCTTTTATCATTGATGTTTCATTCCTTAGCTTTGTATTTAACTTGAGATCATTATGGTGTTGATCTTTCTTTAAACTAGTTAATTTGTGTTAAAAGTTTGGGGTGTTATCATTGTTAACTATCATAGAATTTGTAAAACCAAGCGCAAAGGCTAGGTTGCTAGGTAGGTTCAGATGCACACCCACACTTTGTAATCTTTTGTTTGATGTGCCCTCATTAAAATCTAAGGAGGGTTCTCTGTCATACTTTCCCAAATGGGGGAGTTTGAGATGCTCGGCTCCACCTCCTCTACATCAGCTCCAAATCCTTCACAAGCCATCTCCTTTTGCAACATAATTCTTTCCATGATCTCTTGCTGCTTCATCAAATCCCTCTCATGTGCTTCATTAAAATTAATTCACATTTCTTCTCTATCTTTCTACTGCTAGTCCGCCATCTTTACCAAACCTACTCCTGCCCCCATATGTGGTGGGGTTTAGCTAGCCATAGGCTTCTTTTCCAAATCTAGGGTTACAATCAAGATCTTGATTGCCAAAGGAATACCGTGCAAGTAATATCCTCTGGGCTCGTGCAAAAACTGGAACTCAAACTTCTAGGTAAGAGTAAGTGGAAATTACATACTCAAGAATATAGTTATTCAAAACACCATGGAACCAAACATCCACAGAGCACATCCAAATAAGATATGCATCATACAAATCTTGGAATTCTTCCTGCATCCAAAAAAGTATGCAAAACCTCTAATTCCTCTTAGACGTGTAAGCAACCAACCACTTTGGTATAGATCTAGGGAAAGATAGAAAAGAACGTCTCATACAATGTTTCATACAGATTTTCTCAACCCACGTGCATGCATTAAACTCAGGTCTAATGTTAAATCTACGAGCATACTCTTCTTCTAGATCATCTAACCACTCTTCAATACTAGCCAAGGTCAATCGGTACATCTTCATCATGCAACATCCTGAAAAACAACTAAGAAAGAGGTCCCAAAAAATAGAACCAATGATGTAGCCTAGAATATACCCACAAAATCCCAAGGTGCACTTTGGAACATCACTCAACTAGAATTGAGCACTCACCCAAAGTGCACAAGGGTACCAGGTCCTCTTTATAGTAACTTGTTCAAGATGTTAGCATGATTACAAGTATAATTTAGATCCATAATAGATAATCAATTAAACTATAGTGCATAAACCAGATCTAGATCTAACCATATGAGGAATAACTAAATAATCACCATAATCAGTTTTAAAATACAAAATCCATGTTCACTTACATCCAACATCAATATCTATCCAATAAAACCCATTATATTAAACATTGTAAAACACATAAGCTTCTTACATACATCAAGAATTCACCATGGTTATACGCACTAATGATTCGCAACATAACACTAAAATAATCACGAACTCTCCTCTAAACCATGAAAATCAATACATATTTATAGGGGTGGGGACTTACCCTTCACCGCCCATGCACCTTCCAAAAATAGGCTACATGTTAATAATATCCATGTGCCCTTACATAAGAATAAAAAAGCATGTAAGTGCTAATAATAGATCTCATATAGTTAACTCCTAGTGCATATCCTATTATTAGTTCACAACTCTACATAATTCTCGATAGATCCAATACCTCTCATGAATTTGTATCCTGAGATTCCCAATAATCAACCAACTATTGATCTCTTTCCACTGCAACTAAACAACCGGCTCATTCTACACCTACTCCTTCAAATGATCTCTTTGAGGTTAAATCTCTCTGCATACCTTTGGGAATGAATTAGTAGATCTTGAAAGGAAATAGTCCCAATATGCCCATCCTTATCAACCTCAAAACCAAAAATATGAGTCTAACTCGAAAACCTCTCAAGGTAATAACCAGTCTCAAAACCAAGTTGCAAATGTTAAGCCTCTAAATGTTAGGAACCTCTTATTGCTAGCTCTTTTAGAGCCCTTGTGCCCATTCAAAATAACTTAGTTCAAGATTATGAATGGTGTTATCCTTGTTCTCAACCTCATAACCAAAATATTTTCCCTAATGGAGTTCTTATCCAGGCTCTTATGGTCCAAAGTATATCTACTCCTACTGAGCCAATGGAGGATGCATCTATGCAAGGAGTAGTTGATCAACCACAAGCATTTGAAGAGACCACTTTAATGAATTGGTAAGAGGATTATTTTGTGGATTGAATGCAGAATCCTCATTAGTCACACCAAACACTCATTTCAAAAATAGGGCAATGGAATCCCAATCCTCTAAAACTGATAAAGCATCCACTTCTCATCCTCGGTTGCAAATGGTTATCAACAAATATGCGGGGAAGATGTTATCGGAGACGTGGGTTAATCAAACATGGGGAAAGAAATTTATTCATGTGTTACACTACCAAATAAACATTTTATAAAAGAGGATACTAGCACGCAAAATAATGTTGGAAAAGTAGGTGGTATCCCCTTCATTATTGTTGAACAAATGAAAAGGACTAACTTGAACATTACTATGTGGGAAGCACTTTCAATTCCATCTTAGAGGAATATATTAGGAGACTTTGAAAATCTTTAGTACATCTAGCAAAGTAATACATCATGGATCATCAACTACTATGAGTTTTTGTCAACTAGAAGGAAGGGGTTCTCCTAAGACTAACAAGCCTCGCCATTCTATATTTTTCGATCATTGGTGAGCATTTGGTACATAAGCGCATGATCAATTATGGCACCAAACAATTTAGTCATGACCAAGAAAATTGTAGATGTTATGGGTATAAATTATATGCCAGTTTCAAGAGGATTTTAATATTTCGGTGGAACATCAATTCAAACCATCAGAAATATCAAGGGATTGCAATTTACTATTCATGTGTTTCCTAGCTTGTTGTTCACACAAGACATATTAGTTGGTGACCTTCCTCCTTTTCCATATGCTTATCATAGGACTTCACTTTGCCAAAATGGGTGGTTATTTATCCATGGATTGGTCACATATGATTCTCAAGACTCGATATAGAAATAAGGTAACTATAAGGGCAGAGCCAATTTGTCATAACCATGTTGAGCCTTATACTGCTAGTCCCATAAATGGAAACTATACCATTTTTGATCAAGAAGAAGAGGTTGTTGATCATGAATCAATAACCCTATGGAAGAAGTCCCTAATATTGTGTTGGATGAGGTAAGTATGGGACATCAATTTGATCCTTATGTTGAGGCATTGATGAAAGAAGAATTTGGTTTGTTGTTTTTGGAAGAAACAAGGTTGGGCATGTATTGTATTCATGAAGAAGGCACAGTCATACCACAACTTCTCAAAACTCAAAATAGTTATGAAGGGCTTTGAAAGCTATTTTTCGATCGCTAGAGAATTAAGGATGGATCGGATGTTGGTGTCATGTTGATTTCTCCACAAGGTGAGAAATATTTCTCATCCTTTTGACCATAGTTCAGCTATACTAATAATGTGGCCGAATATGAAGTGTTTGTGCAAGGAATCCAGTTGGCTCAAAATAAGGGAATCAAAGCTTTAACTATTTTTGGAGATAGTGAATTGGTAGTACATCATGTAAAAGCATGAAGTGCAGATTTGATTGAATATTTCGAGGCTTTCAAGATCCATGTGGTTCCTATGAATCAAAATCAAGACACTCGAAAGGCTTTACATATAGCTAGATCACAATATGATGTTCTATTGATATCATGAAGGATGAGCGGCAATCCGTTAAGATTTTTTTGACGTGTAGTTCCGGATAATGCGGGTAGTTTGCGGATCTTTAATAGTGAAAAGTAGAATATTCTCTTCCTACATGAGGAAGCAAAGTTTGCATCAAAGAATCAAGCCAAGTTCACAGAAGCGTCTGATGATCGGGTTAAACAATTGAAGATAATAAGTTACCGAAGGGTTTTGTCAACTGTTGAATCCATATTTAATTTGGATGATAAAGTTAAGAGACAAAGTTCTAATATGGTAGTCAAGGAAGATGATTTCAAATAGGTTTAGGTTCAAAATAAAATTTTATGAAGATTTGGAAAGTGTGTTCAAAGCGGATGAAAAGTGAGATTTCATTGAAATTTTTCGAGAATATAATGATAATTTTGCATGGAGTTATGAGGATATCCATGGTTTTGATCCTTGCTTGCACAACATAGTATCGATCTTGATCCTAATGCCAAACTAGTTCAGAAAAGAAGAGACCGGTGAACCCCAAGATTCACCACTAATGAAGATAGAGCTTTCAAAGCTTAATATTGAAGCTAGTATCATTTTTCCCATCAAACATTCCACCTAGGTGGCTAATATAGTTTTGTTAGGAAGAAGAATGGAGAGATCTGATTATGTGTGGACTTCAAGGATTTGAATTGAGCCTCATTAAAGGATCATTATCCTCTTTTATCCATAGAGTGATTCTTGAGACAGTGGCAAGAGATCAAATATTTTCATTACTTGATGGTTATTCCGATTATAACCAGATTTTGGAATTCAAAATTTCCTTCACTACAAGTAGGGTACATATGCCTACTGATAAAATGTCATTTGGATTTTCAAATGCTAGGGCTTCTTTCCATGGGCTATGGAAATTGGTTTCATGGATTGATAAATGATATGATTTTGGTTTATCTCAATGATATAACTGTGTATTCCAAAAATTTAGAAGATCATATTGTTCACTTAGAAAAAAATTTCAAGCGATGCAAGGAATTTTGGGTCTCATTAAATCCCGAAAAGTTTATCTTTGTTATATATGAAGGAAATTCATTGGGACATGTTTTCTTGGCAGGGGGACTATCCATTAACCCTCAAGGATTCATGAAATTTTATCTTTATCTCTTCTAAGACATAAAAAGGTCTTTATAATTTTTAGGAACTATCAACTTTGTGCAAAGGTTTATTCCTCAATTCATAGCCTTATCCAAGCCATTAACGACTATGTTAAATCGAATCTTCCTTTTGCTTGGAAAAAGGAAGGAAAGAGAGTTTCGAGGTAATTAAAATAGCTATTTCTCAAGCTCCTACATTGGTAAATCCTAGGTATGAAAAATATTTTATTATTTACACCTTCGCGGGACGGAAATTATCTCAAGGATCCTCACGCAGCAGAATGATGATTCGATAGAACAACCCATTTCTTTTTCGAGTTAATCTCTTAAGGATTATGAGATCAAGTAATATTTTGTTGAGAATCATGTATTTTCTGTCATCCAAGCATTAAAAAAGTTACTGTTATCCAAAATTCACCCCAGGGTAATTTTGATAACATGCATCAAAATATTCAAGTCCCAGGCAAGTAGATTGATCCAAGAAAAAAATCATAAAAATGACTAAGTCCTAGTCTAGGGCGATCGGGACATATGGGACGTCAGGCGTGGATTGGCCGAAATGAGCACAAATAGCCAGCTAAGCATTTGGGACAATCGGGCCGAAGTATCTGCGGGGCGTGAGAAGCGATCCGGCCAAAAGAGGAGGAAAATGACTAATCTTCTTGGCCAGGGACGATTCGGGACAAGAGTACGCGAAGGACCCGAACCGGCGAGTTCGGCCGAAATGAGAACAAGTCAAGAAAGGAAAAGTGGGACAAGTGGGACAAAAAGACCGAACCGGCGGATCGGCGAAATGAGCACAAACAGTCCAAAGCAATTGGGACATACGGGCGCGAGGATCTGAAACCAAATGGCCGGGTGAATCTGGAAGAAATTGTCCCGAAGCACGGGGACATTTGGGACAAATGGGCGCTGAATCATGTGTATCGGCCGTTCGGCCGAAATCAACCTGAGGAGCACTTTGGGACATCTGGGAAAAAGGGACACATGGGACGCGATCACCAGAAAGGGCCGAAAACCAATGAGAAGCTGCCACGTGTCCTCACAAGAGAAAGGTCCAAAAAGTCAAAGGGGCGAGTTTTCGAGCACTGATCCGAACCAATGGGATAGTGCCATGTGTCCTAGCCTAGGGCCCACAAGGAAATTTCAAAGATAGCCCGCCAAGAGGTGGAGGAGAGAGAGAGAGTTGCTCAGTGAATCAGAGCCTACCACGTGTCGTCTAGGTGGCGAAGCGCGGGAAATATTTCAAAATCCGTTTTGGTACATTAGTGCCTAAATCTTGAGATCGTCATATCTTTTGATCCGAGCTCGGATTTGCACATTCTTTATATCAACGGAAAGATGTTGAAATTCTCTGCATGATTACGGATCAATCTTGAGTTTTAGTGCGTAGAGAGAGAAAATCGAGAAACGGATCTGACGCGTGATAATTGCGAGGCGACGTTTCAACAACCTATTTTAATGCTAATGGGTCGCATTCTTCTTCTGCATGGCGGAAGTGACATTTTAAGCGGCCAAATTAATGCGAATGGGTCACATTCTCCTCCAAATCATCAAAGATGGCGGGGTATGGGTTGGTAAGATATCCCATGCCGTTTTAATGCATCGATGAGTCAATGAGGAATGGGTTGGAACGTTTTCCCACGTTTATGTCCCCAGGCTCGACCCATGCAATGTAAAATCCAAATTTGGCTCATTTGAAAACAAGTGGTTCATCTTTTAACTCTGCCCTCCCTTCTTTTCTTCTCTAGGGTTGAAAATGGAGTTCGAACCTCCTCACTTGCTTTCTGTAATGGCGTTTTTGCCTTTTACTAATGGAATGATGTTCTATGCAAACTTAAGCAACAAAACGTGTTTTTGATGCATCATGTCCATCATTCCTCATTTTTGCTTGTTCTCTTCTTTCCTCTCTTCATTGCGGTATTTGTGCATGTTTGAATGTTCATTGCAGTGTCAGAGCCGTGTTCATGGAGTTTTGGGACATTTTACGTGTGAAATCTATCCTTGGGCCTGTGATGCATCTGTCCATCCTTCCCATTGCTCACCTCTCTTTGTCCCATGGCAGTTTTGATAGATGTTCAACATTCTCCTTCTCTGGTGTATCACCATTTTAGTGTAGGCTTTTGTTCTTTTTCCCTTTTCTCTCTCTCCCTGTCTCCTTGGTGGTTAGATTAGGATTAGATTAGCTTGCCTGCACTGGAATAGCTTGTGGCAGGTAGTTTAGGAGCAGGAACCAGCCTTCTCTGGAGATTCCTCTCTCGGTTTCACAAGTCCCACGCTTGGAGAGAGGTTTCCATGTTGTAATCACACTGTTGGATGCAAACATCAACCTAGAAGCTTCATGTGCATCCGGTGCTTTGTGATTTTGCATCAGCCTGGCACGCCCGGTGGCACATCACAGAAGTTAGAGTTTCATCTTTCAAAGGTGTCTCATTATCAAATAGAAAATCTTAAGCCACCGTGTGACCACTAACAGTTTTGGCACACCCGGTGGGACCTTAGAGGTCTTCCACTTCATCTTTTGCAGGTTGGTGTGTTCCTGTGAAGATTTCAGCCTTTGGAGGCACTTACAAACACATCTGGCGACTCCATCTGATCAGCAACCCATTTTTCTGAAGTTGCAGACCCGTTTCCATCCATTTTCATTCATCCTTCTTTCCTCCCTTTCATTCTTTTCCATTCCATGAAGTTGTGCAATCATGACTTCATTTCCATCATGGAATTCACATCAACAACAACAGCAGTATATCACACCTCCAACATGTTTTACAAATCCTCCAGATCAGCATGCATACTCATATGAGCAGCAGTGCCAAAGTCAGTTTGGCTATGGAGCTTTCCAAGAGCAAGAGTATGCAGACAATGAAGACCATCAGATCCAAGATGCTGGTCATTGGAGAAAATCCAAAAGATGGAGGTGGGGATGGTGCAGTCCAAGGCTCAAGCACAAATGAAAGCTTTTGGAATCGGTTGTGGAGCACCCTGTCCATGGGTGGGACCTTTTCCAAGGCATTACAGCCCTCAGGAGAAGCTTGACTTCATGATTGCAACGCTGCCTTTCCTTGCTAAGTGGATTGAAGAAATAGAGATGTATGAGAGAAGTATTCACAACCTTGTCAATGGGTAAGCACATCATCTCATACCTTTTCTTTTCCTCTTTCCCAATCTGTTTCATTTCAGCAGTGTCAAGTTTCAAACCCTCCATCTGCTGTCCCAAGTGTTGAATCCATTTCTCCACCTCTCAGTCTTCCACCCCATCTTAATTCTTCTTTCCTTTTCCCTTCCAAACAGTCATTCCCTCCACAAGAGCTAACAGAAACACCCCCTCCTCCAAAGAAACAAGAGGTTTCACCTCCTCCACCACCACAAAAAATTGTCAAATCAGTTGAGTTTCAACCTATCCCTCCTCTTGCATCCCCAATTCCATGTGGGGAAGAAGAAATTGAAAAAATCAGTCATCAAGGACAACAAAAGGAAGAGCCAAAAAGAAAAGAAATGACAGAGACGACTTGAAGGTTTGGGCTGCCAAGTTTGGGATGACAAATATCCCTTGATGGTTAAACCTACGAGAAGAGGCTAAGGTTGAACAAATGGTGGTGAGGACTGCTTTTTGTTGAAGAAGAAGATCTTGCAGCCCCAACTTGTCCTCTAGAGCAGCAGATTGAAGAGTTTGACTTGACAAACTTCATGCTCGAGGAAAAGTTCAATCAAGAGCAAGATTGCCTTCAAACATTGGAGAAAGGAAAAGCTACTCCAAATCCAAAAGAAGAGGAGCACATCCCGGTTGTGGAGGAAAAAGTGCAGATCCAAGGGCTTTGAGCACAAAGCGAGGCTATAGGAGAACCTTCGAGTTCTTCTTTCTACTCCATCTCTCTCAAGTTCTAAATCTTGAAGAGGAGTTTGATCTCTCAAACTTAATATTCGAGAGTGAAGGAAACCATGGTGGTCAAGTTCGACGATCAAGAAGGCACCATGGAGGAAGTTGAACACGAGCGGGGGACAGCAATGAGGGCATTTTACCTGTTAGATTTGGAGGATTGTTTTGATGGAGAAGATCCGGTTGAGTTTTCACCATTCTCTCTTTCATCATCCACATTCCAAACACAAGAGCCTGCTGCCATGAAGGAGATCTTTCATTTGTAGCAGCCTGCATCTTATAGCAGCTCTTTGGAATCAAGATTGGAAGATTCTAATCTTCCACTGTTCTTCATTGGAGGAAGAGAAAGAACAGAAGAATTCCACCATTTCTTCCACATCATCCACCTCAGAGGGTCTACAAGAAGACTCCATTCTTGGAGTTGAAAATCACAGCAATGGGCATACTCAAAGGACCATACCTTGCCCAATCAGGTTATTTGGCTTCATTGGAGCCAAAGGAGAAGCCTGACCAGGTCATGCTTGCTTTTGAGCATGAGGATGAGCTACAAAGTACCAAGATCAGCTGCCATACCTCTTGATCCAAATGCGAGAGAACTAAAAGAGGCATTGGATTTTTCATTGATACCTTGATGATCTAGGTGGAAGACCAGAACTTCTTGTTGATTTTCCACTCATCCAAACCGCCATGATCGGTGCCAAATCAATTGCATGGCTGCAATTTTGAAGAAAGGAAGCTATTTTGCTGACAACCAAATGGGGTTTGTTTAGCTTGCCTTTGCTTCCAGTTAGAATAGAGTAGCTAGGTTTGCTTTCAGCAGAAGAAGTGCTTGTGCACACTCTGCATGTTCCATTTGGGGCATGTATGATTTTCAGTTTTGTACATAGTTTTTGGTGTTGCTGGTTTTGCTCTTGCACAGTTCGTTCCAGTGGTTTTTGGTGAGAACAACTCCATGTCCGGTGGGTTTCCAAGTGGCTCAGAGGGAAGTTTTCAAAGTTCAGATCAGTTTTCAGGCCTACTCATGACTCCATGCCCAATGGATTGCTTCAGGCAACTGGTCTTTTCATCTAGCAGGCAGATGACCCCGCTGAGTCGCCAAAACTGTTATCAAAATTCACCCCCCAGGGTAATTTTGATAACATGCATCAAAATATTCAAGTCCCAGGCAAGTAGATTGACCCAAAAAATCATAAAAATGACTAAGTCCCCTCAAAGGGCGATCGGGACATTTGGGACGTCAAGGCGCGGATCGGCAGAAATGAGCACAAACAGCCCGCTAAGCATTTGGGACAATCGCGGGCCAAAGTACGCGGTGGGCGCGAGAAGCCGATCCCGGCCAAGAAAGGAGGAAAAATGACTAAGCTCACGGCCAGGGACGATTCGGGACAAGAGTACTGCGAAGGACCCGAACCGGCTGTTCGGCGAAATGGGAACAAAGCGATCAAAAAAGGAAAAGTGGGACAAGTGGGACAAAAAGACCCAAACCGGCCGGATCGGCGAAATGAGCCAAAGCAATGCAAACAATTGGGACATGCGGGCCGCGAGGGCCAAAAACCACCGGCAACCGGGTGAAGCTGGAAGAAATTTTCCCATGAAAGCACAAGGACATTTGGGACAAATGGATTGAGAATCGGGTTCGGCCGAAATCAAACAAAGAGCACTTTGGGACATGCGGGAAAAAGGGACACATGGGACGCGGATCACCGAAAGGGCCGAAAACCAATGAGAAGAAGCGCCACGTGTCCTCACAAGAGAAAGGTCCAAAGTCAAAGGCGAGTTTTGAGCAGCGATCAGAACCAATGGGATAGTGCCACGTGTCCCAGTTAGGGCCAAGGAAATTTCAAAAGATAGCCCACCAAGGGTGGAGGAGAGAGAGAGATTGCTCGGCGAATCGAGCTTGCCACGTGTCGTCCGGAGTGGCGAAGCGCGGAAATATTTCAAAATCCGTTTTGGTCTGCCGTGCCCTAAATCTTGGATCGTCATATCTTTTGATCCGTAGATTGGATTTACACGTTCTTTATATCAACGAAAGCTGTTGAAATTCTTTGCATGATTCTGGATCAATCTCAAGTTTTGGTGTATTTTGAGAGAAAAATCGAGAAACAGCTCGACACGTGATAATGGCCAGAGGCGACGTTTCAACAACCTATTTTAATGCTAATGGGTCGCATTCTTCTTCTGCACGGCCAGAAGTGACATTTTAGCGGCCAAATTAATGCAGAATGGGTCGCATTCTCCTCTAAATTGGTCAAAGATGGCAGGGTATGGGTTGGTAAGATATCCCATGCCATTTTAATGCATCGTGATCGATGAGGAATGGGCTGGCATGTTTTCCCATGTTTTTCCCCCGGGCTCAACCCATACGCATGTAAAAGCCGATTTGGCTCATTTGAAAACAAGTGGTTCATCTTTTCTACTATGCCCTCCCTTCTTTTCTTCTCTATGGTTGAAAATGGAGTTCAAACCTCCTCCACCGCTTTCTGTAATGGCTTTTTGCCTTTTACTAATGGAATGATGTTACATGCGAACTTACGGAGCAACAAAACGTGTTTTGTGATGCATCTGTCCATCCTTCCTCGTTTTTGCTTGTTCTCTTCTTGCCTCTCTTCATTGCAGTATTTGTGCATGTTTGAATGTTCATTGCAGTGCAGAGCTGTGTTCATGGAGTTTTGGGACATTTTACTGTGAAATCTATCCTTGGGCACCGTGATGCATCTGTCCATCCTTCCCATTGCTCACCTCTCTTTGTCCCATGGCAGCTTTGATAGATGTTCAACATTCTCCTTCTCTAGTGTATCACCGTTTTAGTGTAGGTTTTTGTTCTTTTTCCCTTTTCTCTCTCTCCCTGTCTCCTTGGTGGTTAGATTAGGATTAGATTAGCTTGCACTGCACCGGGAATAGCTTGTGGCGGGTAGTTTAGGAGCAGAGAACCAGCCTTCTCTGGAGATTCCTCTCTCGGTTTCCACAAGTCCCACGCTTGGAGAGAGGTTTCCATGTTGTGCAATCACACTTGGATGCACGAACATCAACCTAGAAGCACGATGTGCGTCGGGGTCTTGATTTTGCATCAACAAGTTCAGCACATGTTTTCCAACAATAAAATATAGTTGATGGTGTCACATCTAGGAGTTAAGGATTTTCTATTGAATAAAGACATGAATGAGAAATGCATCAGATGGATTACTAAATTCATAGAGCATGACATATACATCAAATTGACCAAGCTGGTCAAAGGGAAAGGATTATGTCAACAACTTGTAGACGAGATGTGGAATCTAAAGTTGAAGAAGATATGGTGCTTCACAATAAACACCAAGAGAATGTTCCTATTGATTGGCTATCAAAATGAATATTTTTCTTCTCTTGGGAGAGTATCCCATTGACTTGGATAAGACTCAAAGGTGAATTTTCCATCTTCAATATATTCCTTATGTTCTAGTAGATGGTGTTATTTTTGTAGGGATTTGAATGGTGTTCTCCTCTCGGTGTATAGGGCCAAAAAATACGGTAGATAAAATACTAAAGTAATTTCACAATGGTTTGTCGAGAGGAATTTTTCACCGAGCCAAGTGCTATGAAAATTATGTGAGTTGGTTACTATTGGCTAGAATTGTTCAAAGATGTTTATTAGTAGGTGAGGAAGTGTAAGGAGTGTGATTTTTCATAGGGAAATACAAAATTTCATCCCTTCCTCTTCACCCAATTCAATTAGATCAAACCTTTGTTCGGTGGGGATTAGATTTTATTGGAATGATTAATCCTCCATCTAATGATGGACACAAGTGGGTTCTTACTATAACAGATTATTTTACTCGATGGATGGAGGCCATAGCATTAAAAAGGGGAAATGAGAAATCTATTCTCAATTTCTTAGAAAGTATCATGATAAGGTTTAGCGTTCCATTCACAATCATTTCAGATAACGTTGTGGCTTTTCTTGGTCTAAAACCCGTCTTTGGGCTCATTAAAAATGAAGTGTACCTCAAGACTTCGTCCAATTACTATCCACATGGAAATGATCTAGTTTATTCTAGCAATAAGAACCTCATCAGATAATCAAGCGTACAATGGAAAGTAATAGATGGACTTGGCACACACAGCTCAAGACTGCCTTATGGGTAGAAAGGATCACTCCTAAAAGGGCCATTAGAACTTCCCCTTTCATGTTTATGTATGGTCGTGAATCAAAACTCTCGTTATCTCTTGAATTTCCTTCTTTGGAGTTAGCACATCAACTAGAGGTTATGGATAGTGATCCTATGATGGCAAGGTTTTCTAAGTTGATGGACTTGGAAGAAGTGAGAAATAGAGAAATAAAGAATTTGGAGCAACATCAATCCCAGACTAAAAATACTTTTGATAGAAAGGAATCTAACGAAAATTTTTAGGAAGGAGATTTATTTCTCAAATGGGATGTTGATAGGGCCAAATCGGGATGCACACAAAGTTTGACACTCTGTGGAGCGGGCCATATGTCATTACAAGTTACAAGGAGGAAAATTCATTTTTCCTATCAAGACTCAATGGAGAAGCACTTCCCATTCCTGTGAATGGGATACATCTCAAAACTTGTTTTTGAGAAGGTTTCACCTTGTATAGTGTTAGTCTAGGTTTTATTTCCTCTAAGTGTTATGCACATTGTTGGTATGCTTTGTCGTTTGTTTTGTTTTGCTTGTTTTCATTTTCTTTCTTGTTGTTTGTTTTGAATTTCTTTAAGGTTAGGTAATATTTTTCCCAATGGATCAATGAAGACTATTAACCTAATCCTTAGTAGGAAATCATTCCCAATAGATTACCAAAAATGTTAACTCTACAAAATATTACCCTTGTTGGGAGAGGTTTCAGAAATTTTATTGAGAACTCCTTTACTCTCCCATTCTGGTGTTTTTGAACAAATTTGTTTTAAAATTTCCTTATTCCCCTTTTTAGTTTCAAAGATTTCTAGTTTCGGGTTTGAAGTTTTTCTTGTGTTTTGCATAAAAATGAAGGAATAGTTTGGAAGTATGAAATCTAAAATTGTATTTTAGAATTTTGGAATTTGGAACTTTGAATATGTTTTTGAGTTAAGTTGTCTGAAAATATGAAGTCCAAGTTCCAATTTTGGAATTTTAGGTTTTGATTTGAATTTTTGAGGTTTTTACAAGTTTTGCAAGACAAAAATCTAAAACTCGATTTACGATTTTGAATTTGGAACTTTTCATTACAGAACTTTTCATTTCAAAACCTTATTATTTTAGGATTTTTTATTTTTAGCTTGTTTTGGGATTTCTGAAATATTTATTTCTCAACTACCCCACATGTGTCGGCTTGTGGTAATTAATTCCCCCCCATAAAAATGCAAGGTTTTAGTTATTATTTTTTACCTATTGCTAAGTACTCCGACAATCGACATCTCTACTCCCTAAGGTGATTTTCAAGGAAATGTTTTTCACATTTTCATTGTGAATTTAAGGTAAGTTTGGTGAGTTACATTTTTATTTTTATCTTGGGGTTCTTGATCGTTGCTCCTTTTTTTGGTGTTTGTGACTCCTTTTTGTTACTCTTATTTTCAACATAATTTTCTCTCTGTATCATTTTGGTGGTTATCTAAACCAAAAATGCAAATTAATTTTAAAATCTGATAGTCAAGGATCAAAGATATATTCTTCAAATGATCGGGGTTGTTTATCTCGAGTTTTGTGAGTTTGAGAATTTGGGTTAGAAGTCCTTTTTCAATTTTGTAACATAGTTCAGGTGAAGATTCGGTGGTTGCATTTTCAAGTGTTATGTTTGTGGAGCCTATTTTCATGTTAGAGTGTGGTACACCTTCTATGTGTTACACTCGGGTATTTTTATGGCGGTCCCATGGGTAATTGGTAACCGTTATGGTCATTTTTTGGGCCCATGTTTTTTTCGGTACCCATTGTTTTGTAAAACCGCCTCTTTGGCTACCCATAGGTTTATGGGACAGCTTTGTTTTTTCTCATTGTTTGATACCCATGGTTTTGTAAAATTGCTGAAGCGGTTGTTTGTTTATATGGTCTTATGCATATGATAGATAGACAAGCAAATGTATTACAAATGTGCTTTGAATTCAAGTGTGAATTCTGTAGAGTTTGTTGAGCATAGCTCCAAATGGATTTGGGTATTGTATTGAGAGAGTGGAGGCTTGTAATAAAATCTGAGCAAGTGATTCTTGGTGGACGTAGCCCAAATTGGGTGAACCATGTTAAATCTTGTCTCACTTGTGTTTTGTTATTTATTACTGCACTTTTATTTGAGATCTGTAATATTTTACGCATATTAGTTTCTTCACAGGTTGCAATTTTGTAAGGGATTATTCCACATATTTTATCTCTTATTTCCTAACATCAAGAGTCCATGTGTTCGAGTTTCAAAAGTTTTTTCACTTGGCTTTTCGGACTTTTTCAACTACAAACTTTTCCAGCTTTTGGACTTTTTCAATTTTGGAACTCTATCTTTCATAATTTCGTAGAGATTTATTACTTCGTAGATTTTAGAATTTCGTAGAGATTGGGTACTTCAAGTTTTGAGACATTTTGAATTTTGGAAATTTGGAGGTTTAACCCATTTTATAATTTTGGAAGTATTTTTTCGGAGTTTTGAAGGTTAAGTTCCTATTTTGGGATTTTGAGCTTCAGAATTTCAAAATTCCAAGCTAGCTTTTCAAGGTGTTTTTCTCTCTCTGAATTCTGAATTCCTAAGTCTTTCGAAGAAAAGAAAATTTTGGCTCTTCATCAAAGGGGAAAGACAAGATGAAGTACATTTACAAAGTAGAATCACCCCCTTCTAGTCTCTCTTCCGAGGTAGAAAAAATTGGAGACACCAACTTTGGGCATATAGATATGGCTGAATTTTGGGAAAGGGTGAAGGCCCCAAACAAGAAGCCATGAATGCAAGCCATATATGATAGTGGAATTCCTCTTACAAATGATTTTCCTTAATAGAATTCATTCCCGAGTTCATGCTTGCAACGACATCTCACTTTGATAAGAGCACTTGCACTATAAAGGATGAAGATGGCATAGTCAAAATCGGGGTGGACAGTGATTTCTTTGAGGACCTCCTAAAGCTTCTTGATGTAGAAGAGTATGCTACTATCTCTCCGGATTCCACTTTAGAAAATTGGGTAGTAGATAACGAGGTCTACATGAGAATTTTTACTAATATCTACTTGATCAAGTCTAAGATCACCATGTCGAGGCTTCCTAAGACTCTTCCCCACTCTTACTTTATTCAAGAAGTCCATGATATCATTACACTACTAAGATAGGTACGAGTCTTCCATTGGCCAAATAATTCCATGAGTTGATGTTCCTCTATATAGCTACCATTAAAAAGAATAAGGATTTCATCTGGTGGGGTGAACACATAAGCAATGCTATATATTATCGCCTAGAGTATGTGATAAGTTCGGGGAAATTTTTATGACTTCTATCCGTGTACACAGGCTATAAGGATGAGATAACTTTCGTGATTGAATCCCAAAAAATTTAGAGTTCGGTTTATATATATGACTATTACCCTCGGCTTACTTTGGCGGAAGGTTCTAATCACTACGGAGGATAAGTGATGTTTTCTTTGATTCTCTTTATACTCTTTCAATAAGAATTTATACAATCAAAGTATTTCAGATGAGTTTTGGAAGGAAGTCTCGAGAGTGGGGAAGCATCTACATGAAATTTCTAACATTCACTTATATCGGGTGCTAGTATTTGCAAGCACTCCCTTTAAATTACCAATATGTTCTACAAACAAATGGGTTCGATAGATTTGATACAACAGCTTACTTCATTATCATAAGATTCAACATGACCAAAGCATAAAGCGAGATGCTCATTTTCCAATCACCATAGGAAAATATATGTGTGCAAACATACACAAAGCTAAAAATATTTATAAGGAAATGCCTCTAATGACTTTGAATACATTCCATCCACGCACCAACTTTTACTATTGGGATAAATTCGGTAAAACGGGATCTGCTAATATGCATGTGCCTCAATTGGAGGATATTTGGATTCACTTTGTCAGGATGAATTTTCTATCTAGGAGAGACAATTCAAGAGTCTAACCTTAAAAGAGATCCACTTATGGAATTGCAATAATCCTTGAATCTTTAAAAGATAATGCCCGTGTGTTGGATCCCGCTTTTATGATGAAGGAATGTTGTAAATCAACCCTAACCTTGGATTGATTGGTCAATTAAGGAGTGTAATATAACAAAGGAAAGGGTGAGACCCATCTTGTAAAGGACTCATTAATGGTTACAGACTATGGGGATCACACCCAGGTGTCGACCAACTCATGATAGAATCGGTCGCAAGTCCATCAATGACAGTCATCCTACTCCTAAAGGTAAAATTTCAACCCCACGGCCTATTATTAAGCCATGCAAGATCTCTTTTATTTGCAATGGTTCAAAATAAACTTTTGTAATTCCTACTAGAGTGATGAATTCTCTTCAAGTATCATATTCAAGTGAGGTGATTGATTTAAGTGTTTCTCTAGAGATTTCTCAAGTGTTGCGAATCACTCTCTTCCACTTTACCCACCTATTTTTCCTCTTTCCTCTCCATATCTTACCCTCCCTTCAATTTTTTCTTCCATTTCTATTATTCCCACTTGCCTCACATCATCCGCTTCTATGGCCCATGTTTTCTCATCTCTTCTAACGCTCTTAGTTGGAGTTATTAACTAAAATTAAACTTAAATATGAATAAGTATAACAATAGTTAATCCAATATAGGAGGACTTAAACATTGTAAATCACGCTAAATAGTATGGAATGATTTTAAATAATTATATCAAATGAAATAAATCCCTAAGTATGTAACGATGTAAAATGAAATAACTTAGGCTGATTGCAGAAGACTATTGTAAGGTGTCACATGTCACTTTGTGATTCCCGAAGCACGAGCAGACAATACTGAGAAGTCTGTAAAGGCCGAGATCTAGAGGATCTCAATGGACTGGAGTGCCAAGGAAGGTCTTGGGAACGCCAAGTTCCTTGGTCTTTAGAATAGATTCCCTGGTCTCTGTAAAATCTCGAGAATGTGATTCTAGCATTGTCACAAAATAACCTTAAATACTCTATTTTTCATCTTTGGATCTACCGAACTTTGCCAAATGTATGTAATAATGTAAGATGAAGGAATGACTTGTAAAAGACAAAGAAGTATCAAAACCCTAAAAAATACAAATTGAATGGCTCGAAATGACCTCATTGCCACAACAATTGGCTTACTAATCTAAGTGTTGCACTACATTTTGAACCCAAATGTAGTTCTAGTGTGCATGTGTGTGTGCATGTCATGTAGCGTAGGTGCTCTTATGTCAATCACACTTTTTGAAGTAGCGAGAAATAATAACTATAGAAAATGTAATAGCTTGTGTGCATGGAATAGAATAGAAACCCTCCCTTATGTTGTGTGTGTTAATGCAGATCTCCTAGACTTGATGTATGGAACTATGTGGATGCAAGTGATGTAATGGATGAAAATCTATATGGAGTGATAGTATTAAGTGATGTTAGGACCCTCATTATGGTCTCATAACTTTATATTTATAGGGTTCTCTTTCTCTAATTTCATAATTAACCCCAACATGGTGACTAGGAAAAATATAAGGATGAAAAATAGCTAGAAAGAGCCCAAAAAGAGGCAGGAAAGTAAAACAAGGATCGGGGTGCCCCAAGTGGGACTAGGGAACCTCGGGGTGCCCCATAGAGCCTAGGCATCCCGATTCAGGATAAAATGATGGTACATTAACAAAATAGCTGGGAATGTATAGGAAAATACGTGGGAATGACGAAATAAAAGGTAAAAATAAGATGGAAAAAGGTGGGATTAATTAGTACTTTCTTCACTTGAGAACCTTCTAAATAGTAGTATGAGGCCGAGATAAATAATGTGTAAAGTAAATGATTTTGTGACTACATTTTTCCCCCACTTTATGTTGGTGATTAGAACACTTGCTAACATAAAGTAGATAGAGATGCATACCTAATATCCATGTAGAGTGTAGTAGAGACGTGTCGATGGACTAGACTCAAGCATGGAATGACAAAAATAAAAAAGTGGAGCATGGATTCTAAAGATGAAAAATGCACATAAAAAGTGATGAGAGTGGACCTAGGGAAAAACACGCGTGTATTTATTGCGATGTGTAGTGTAGCTAGATGGTTAGTAAAGTTAAGTGTCATCGTGGTGTGTTGTCATTTGTATTGTCATCATTGTTGTTTGTTGTTATTGCCCCCAATTTCATTTTTGTTTATCATGTGGTCATACTTGTAAAGGGAAAATGATCAAGTAGTCAAATATGTATGTATGTAAAAACACTATGTAAAATACGCAAATGATTTTGTGACTACATTTTCCCCTACTTTATGCAGGTGATTAGAACACTTGCTAACATAAAGTAGATAGAGATGCATACACGATATCCATGTAGAGTGTAGTAGAGATGTGTTGATGGACTAAACTCAAGCATGGAATGACAAAAATAAAAAATTGGAGGAGTATGGATTCTAAAGATGAAAAATGCACATAAAAAGTGATGAGAGTGGACCTAGGGAAAAACACGCTTGTATACTTGCGATGTGTAGTGTAGTACTACATGGTTATTAAAGTCAAGTGTCATCGTGTTGTGTTGTCATTGTATTGTCATCATCGTTTTTTTTTGTTATTGCCCCCAATTTGATTTTTGTTTATCATGTGGTCATACCTGTAAAGGGAAAATGATCAAGTAGTCAAATATGTATGTATGTAAAAACATTGTGTAAAATATGTCAATGTAAAATACATGAAAAGGAAAGTGTAAATGGAACATGTGCACCTGATCCATGTCGAGAGAAATGGTATAGAAGGATATCATGTACTTGCTTGTGAGTTTTTGGGTGCTCTCACACCACCCTAGATGAAGAAGTGTAGGAGGAAATGTTCTGTGTCCTCCAACTCTAAATACTTATGTTGAAGTGTGTGAAGAGATCTCTATATCGTCACCGTTTTGGGCTATCTAGCACCAATAGTCTAAAGTAGTGTAGAGAGGTACACCCACTATAACCCCAAGCATGTAATTGCTTCCTAGAAATGCAAAGGACACCATGTCTTGTAAAGACCGTTGTGTGTGGAGTTTGTATATTGAGTGCGAACTCACTCATTATATGTAAACCCACAATTCCAAGGGCGGAAAGTGCATTGTCTTGAATGGTGTAAATATGTTCTATTAGTATGTAAAACCCTCAATGATGTCCCCCTCTTTGGGGGTGCATGCGACGTCTCTCAAAGGAGAATGTGGCCCCAAAAAGGACCTACCACACTCGGACTGCAGAAATTTTCCCTACGTGGGGAAAGGGGAAGCGCTTGGTAGAACCAAGGCACGTACAAAAGAGATGGCTAGACAAAACAAGTGTTACTCTGAAAACACATGCATGTAATAAGACAAGTGTAAAATACACAACAAATGTAATAACTACCAAACAAAGTAGTGTACACACGCGAAGAAAATAAGTAGACCACACAAAGCGGGTTCAAACATGGGACATCACTCATGATGCCACAAGACACGCAATGTCATCATGCCACAAACAAAAAACAATTATGCACACAAGAAAGGGAAAATCCCACATACAATGGAAAACAATAGTAGACAAGTAGAAAAAAACAAGCAAGGAGTCATGGAGATGTATAATCTTACAAAACAAACACTACACATGAAACACTCATTAGCATGTTATAGAAATAACCAATATGTCAAAGTGTGTATTATCAATAAATGTAAGATTCTAAGTACAAAATGAAACAATATCACCTATATAAGATGAATTTGGATGCCCCTAACGACTAGTATAGGAAGGGTATAAGGCGAGCATCCATACCACATGTAGAAATCATGTATCTTCAATCACACTAAACAAAGGTAGGAATGTGCATGTGCGTATGATATGGATAATTAAATATAAGAAATCAGCCTAATATGTGTAGTAAAGTGATCATGCAAAACACTAGCAAGCAAAATTAAATGCCCCCAAGACAATGCAGTATGTTGTGGATGGATGGAATGGAATGGTAGGAGCAACATGCCCCCCGAGTGTATGGAAGTGTATGTAATGAGGTTCATTTTTTATCCTTGATAGTCAAAATGAATCGTAAATGAGAGTGCATCATCGGGAAATGTTTGAGTAGTGTTTTGTTTTGTCTAGCATGTCGTGATGAGTGTGTATATGTAATGATGGTGAGATACGACATATGGAGAAATGTGCATTGACCTTATAGTCTAAGTGTATACCACAATTTTTAAATGGATGAGTGATGATTTATCCCTAAGCATATATCACTATAAGATGAAAGGATGAGTGATGATTTAGCACTAAGCGTATATCACTATATGATGAAAGGATGAGTGATGATTTAGCCCTAAGCATATATCACTATAGAATGAATGGATGGAGATGGGTGACAATTTAGCCTAAAGTGTATGTCACTACAAGATGAAAGGAGGGAGTGGTGATGTAACCTAAGGTGTATACCACTACAAGATGATAATGGAGGTGGTGATTTAGCCTAAAGCGTATACCACTACTAGAGGCAATGATGGAGGTGGGTGATGATTTAGCCTAAAGCATATGTCACTATCCTAAGAATTTCACATGATGAAATGTCACATGATGAGTGTAAGGTCCATTTTATTGGTAAACCCTTGGCAGTCATGTATGGACCGAGGAATTAAAGTGTGTCATAGGGTGGTGAGTGTAACGCATAGAAAACAATGTAGTATAGGTGGTAGTGAGAATAAACGACCATGTGATGAGTAGGTTTTTATAAAAGCATGGTGTGGGCAATGTAATATAGGATATGTAGGGTGTGTAGGATGTGTAATGTGTAAAGTTCAATAGTAGGTGTAGATAGAAATGGAATATGTAATGATAAAATGGAAAGCTAGACCCATATGTAATGTAATCTAGCGTAGTATGTAGGATGTATGTGGAAATGTGTAGTGTATGATGGTACTATGTATAGGTTATGCATGGATAGCCTAATAATGTATGTGGTGTGTAGGGTAAGGACTAGTATAATGTAGAATGTAGGGATGAATATAAAACTAGATGCATAGGTAATGACGACTAGTATAGTATATAGAAAATGTATGATATGAAAATGCATAGTGTATAATGTGACTAAGTGCATAGATAGTGTAATGAATGTAATGCAGAGATGAGGACTAATATAATGTAGAATAAGCATAGAATGAATGGTGTATGATGCACACAATGTATGGTGGAATGCAATATATAATGCCTAAGGTGTAGTGTGTGGGGTTCAATGTAATGGTAATCCCTCAACATTCAAGTGTGAACTGAAGCACAAGAGTACATCATCGGGTAATGACAAGTGCTAAAATGTGGGATGAGTATGTGTATGCTATGAGATTAATGTATGAGAATGCAAAATTAAAATAGGCATAGATGCTAAGATTGGGGGAATGCGGGATGTTATGCCCCCCAAGTGTATGATAACGCATGTACTATGTAATAAATGATGTATAGGGGTGATGAAACATGATGGATTTCATTTAATTGATGATGCATAAGGAGTGTTGAAGTATGATAGATGTGTGTATGTATAGGTGGTGATGTAATGGAGAAATGTAAGATGAAACGAGGTTCTTTATGGTAAAATACCCCTCAACAGTCATATAAGAACCCCAAGAATATGAGTGTGTCATCGGGGAGGGTAGAGGAACTAGAGTCACCTACCAAAGGCCAATTTTACACGTTGTGGGACCTTGTTGGAAAAAGTTTGTAGTAGAACTAGGTGGTGGCGGTGAAATTGAAAATGTATCATAAACACTAGGAGGAGGATTAGTTTCTTTGACAAACTTAATTGGTTGGAGTGTAGATTTGGGAAGAGGTCATGTTGTACTGAGTCTCAAGGGAGATTGCTTAGGTTTATCTGATAATGTAGTAGATGACCTAGTAGGAGTGGTTTGTGAAATAATTTTGATAGGTGGTTGAATTTGTTGACTTGGGGAAATTGTAGGTGATTTCTTAGGTGGCACTTGACTAACTCGAAGAAGGTGTATGAGAAGTGGTATAGTGATGCTCATTAAGTGGAGAAGAAGAAACATTAGAAATAGGAGAAGCACTTTTTTGAACTAGGAGAAGGATCACTATGCACATGGGAGGGGTTGTCAATATCATGCATGTAATGAATAAGAGAAGCATCTAGAACATCCTTAGAAATATTAGAGGAAGGCTCACTAGTAGCCATAGGAGCTTGCTTAGATTTCTCGTGACTAAGCGATGGTGGAATAGACTTAGGATCCCATGTGGGTGTATTATGTGTAGGTGGGCATGCAATAGGAGGTTTTCCAGTGAATGAAATAAATCCTGGTGCTCAATATGTTTGACTCTACATTGTAAAGTACATAAATTGTGATCATTATGTCCATTGATTCAATGATAATGGAAAAATGGATGATAGTACTGAGATAGACGGTAGAGTGATCAATTGATGACTAAGAAGCTCAATTAGCGAGTCATGTGGCTTAATATTGTGATAAAGCATGAGAGGTTTGGGTAATGGGACATCTTGAGGTTCAACTATATGACATGTAGTGGTCATAGATGGAATAAGAGATGGCGAAGGAGAACACACATGTGATTGAGAAGCATCCTTAAGTTGTTGAATTTCATATCTAAGGGATGTGATGGTGGATTCGATGGCTGCAAATTTATCTTGAAAGAATGTATGCAAGGCTTGAAATTTATCTTGAAATAATGTATGTAAAGCGTGAATCGAGTCTAACAGTGGTTGATTAGATATGGGCTCATCAAGACTAGGATTGAAAAAGAAACTATGAAGTACATAACTTAATTCGTGTGGTGGTGTATTGTCATCAAAATATGTGGTGTCTAGGGATTTTTGGAAAACAATATGACAAGTGGGATATCACTTAAGTAAATCAAATAAAGAGACATGACCCATGATAGAAGAATAAGGATCCTAAGCATGAAAGATGTCGGGTTCACCAAAATTATTAACAAAAATTAAACTAAGATATGGAAAATTATAACAACAGTTAATCTAATATAGGAGGACTAAAATGTTGTAAATTACACTAAATAGTATGGAATGATTTTAAATAACTATATCAAATGAAATAAAGCCCTAAGTATGCAAAGATGTAAAAGAAAAGGACTTAGTTGATTGTCAAAGACCTGTCACAAGTTGTTACAGAGTCCGATTGTGGATTCTAGAAGCGAGAGCAGTGTATGGAAGTCTCATAAAGCCTAGATCTAGAGGATTTGAATGGATTGGAGCACCTAGGAAGGTATTGGGGCACCCCGGTGCCCTTTGTTATGTAGAATAGGTGCTCTAGTCTCTCGTAAAAATTTAGAATCTGATTCCGCTAGTGCCACAAAATACCACGAAATATTCTTTGCTGTTGCAGACTGGATCTGCTCGAGGCCTGTGCTGATGATGTATGAAATAATGCAAGATGAAGGAATGACCTACAAAAGACAAAGAAGTATCAAAACCCTAAAAATAAAAGATACAAAATGAATGGGTTGGACTGACCTCAGCTACCACAACAGTGGGCTTACTAATCTGAGCATTGCACTACATTTCGGACCCAAATGTTATTCTAGTGTGTGTGTGTGCATGTCATTCCCTAGGTGCTCTTGTGTCAGTCACACTTTGTGAAGTAGTGAGAAATAATAACTATAGAAAATGTAATAGCATGTGTGCATGGAATAGAATAGAATCCATCCCCTTATGTTATGTGTGTTGATGCATATCTCCACGTCTTGATGCATGGAATTATGTGGATGCCCGTGATGCAATGGATGCAACTCTAGATGGATTAATAGTAGTAAGTGACTCTAGGACCCTCATTATGGTCTTATAACTTTATATTTATAGGGTTCTCTTTCTCTAATTTTGTAATTAACCCTAACATGGCCAACTAGGAAAAAGATAAAGATGAAAAATGGCTAGAAAGATCCCAAAAAGAGGTGGGAAAGTAAAGCAAAGATTGGAGCACCCAAGTGGGACCAGGGCACCACTGAGGCACCCCAAAGTATAAGCACAGGTGCCCCGATTAGGTTAAAATGATGAGGCAGTGACAAAATAGTTGGGCATGTATAGAAAAATACTTGGGAGCGATGAAATAAAAAGTAAAATTAAGATGGCCAAAAGGTGGGATTAATTAGTAATTTCTTCACTTGAGAACCTTCTAAATAGTAGCTTGATATTGGGATAAACAATGCCTAAACTGCATGATTTGATGACTACATAGAGAGATATTAGGAATGGGATCTCCCTTTATAACCCCTCTTCCAAAACAACCTTTTACCATCTAATCTTCCATTGCGAACAACGAGAGTCATTATTTCCACTCCACCATCTATTATCACCATTTCATTGCCACCGTCTATGACTATGAGCATGCCTTAGTATTATCGGTTGCCTCAAGTACCACTATGACTATGCCAATAATGTCTTCTACATCATCTTCTTCTATACCCGAATGGCTACATAGTAAAACCCTAAGCGAAGAAACAAGTTCCTATTATCAATGTTTTTAAATTAAGTGTCCTAGATCGACTCTTAAAAGGAAGGCCAAGCAACCAAGTTGTTTCTAATCGATTAGGAGAAAGGTTTGTGGAAATAGCTACCCCTGCAAGAAGAACAAGAGAAACAATTACGATAATGGATTATCAAGTTTCAAAGTTTGTTCTTAGGAATGTCACCCACAAAGGTGCCAAACAATATTTTCAAGTGAAACCGAGGAATTTGCTAGAAAAATATGACAAAGACAAAGCGACTAAGGATGAGCTTAAGGTAAAAGTGGAGCGATTAATTTCTCTCTTAACCAAGATTAGATAGTTGGTCTAAACTACTACCATCCTTATTATTTCTTTGAGCTTTGATGTTACATATTATTCCATGGTAGAAAATCGGACAAAAAGGATGAGCGAGTTAGAGGTTGGATGGAGAACTGATTTGAGAGGGTGAGAAAAATCTTAAGGGTGTTGTTGATTTTTATAATTATTTATTGTCGAGAAAGTTGTAGTTTCTAAAATTATGGAATTCCTCACTCGGAAGAGTGATAATATGGAGCTTACTCTTGAAACCTAGGAACAAATGAGGAGTACAAAAATGGATGTACTTTTAAAGGAAGGTGTTATTAATGACATAGAAAACCCATTTAAATTCTTTGAGGCCATGAAATTTAGTATCAGGATACTACAAGAAGTTTTAGAGAATTTGGAGGAAAATAGAATTGAATCGATTAATGGTATAAATGATATCACATAGGAATTTGAAATAATCAACTACAAGTTTATGAACATAAGTATTGATGCATTGCTAGTTGAGAAAATTATTTCTCAATTCAAGAATATGGTAAATGAGGATAATGATATCACTAAGTCTTTCAACATTAATTCTATTAGTTGGCTAGTATCTTACCAAAACTTTCGGACTAAACTAAAGGAGGTCATGAGAAGAACAAGAATATTTCCTGGGAGATTAGCTAAAGAGATTGAAATAACAAATGTATTGAATCATTATGCATGTGGGCTTAATGACGATGAGCTCTAAGAGATTTTCAAGTGGTTCCTTGACTTTAGGCACAAGTTGGCAGAGGAAGAAGAATAAAAGAAAGAATAAGCGAGAGAAGGAAAAGGATGCTGCCAACCCCACTAGGCTTAGTAGCCATTGTTGAGTAGCCTCTAATCTTCGGGACAGTGGAAGTTGCGGGGTTGACTTGGTCAGCACTGTGCAACTAATTTTACTATTTTTATGGGAGGATATTCCCTAAGACATTAATGCACTTTATTTTTAGTAATAAGTAGTTAAGAGATTTAGCTATAATCACTCAATCTACATAGTCTACTATATATTAGGATTCATTATGTTTGAAGAAAATTTTAGATCTTATTGTACAAGAGTTCTACAATTTGGGAGAGTTCAAGAAAAACTTTATGCCTTTTTATATATTCGAACACTATTTTTCCATCAAATATCTAAGATATTGTGCATAATTATGATTTATTCAGTACTTGTGAATGCTTAATTCCTTTTATGTGGTGAATTTTATTGTATTTATATCGTTATCTTCTCATCAATTATATGTCAATTGTGATGTGAGACATTTCTATTTCAGTTGTGGAGCATGTTAAATCCCTTACATTATTTAAAAGTTTTGTGTTCAATTATTCAAGATAATTTAGGAGTGTTCTTTGCTAGGAGATGTGCATGTGATGTATTAATCAAAATATTAATTTGTGCATGTGAGAAAGATATTTTTGTTCCATTGAATATTGGTGCATCACCACTTCTATTTATTTAAGTTAAATCTCTTTTCCCTTAATCCCAATAATATAATAGAGTAGGTTTTACTTTAAGTGTTATATCCTTACATTTCAATCATTAATTGAATGCATCAAGTCTAAAGGAAGTCATCCTTCTCCGGAGGTTCATCCCAAGGTGAAAAGGTCCCACATCTTGGGTATGTCCCCATGTTACATGGGATCATTTAAGAATTCAATGGGTGTATGATACGCATGACAACAAGTTCTCACCGACCCCACCCTTCATATCAAGTCATCTGGTAATCTTTAAGGGAGTGGATTAGAACTAATTCATACATTGCCACCAAACACCTATAAAAAAATGTTGATGAAGATGCTTTACATTGGTACCATACCTTTCCTCCTAATTCTATAATTGAGCTAGAGTCCCTAGTGACATTTCTAGTGAATTAATTCCAATATCATGATCTACCCGAGAAAAATATCAATGCTTTCATCAATTTCAAACAATGTGAAAATGAATCAACGTAAGATTTTATCAAGTGTTGGAAGATCCTATCCACTCGAGCAGTACATAACATGCCTAGTGAAAACATCTTCCAAATTTTCTTGTGAGCTCTTAAGCCTTGCCTTCAATACAAGTTGAGATCTTTTTCTCCCAATTCCCTAGAAGAGGCCTTTGAACAAGCCAAAAGGCAAGACTATATCATGAGGGAATTTAAGAAAACTCCTCTAAACCGAAGTTAACAAGTAAGTTCAAATCCTTCAATGCTCTAAGAACAAGAGCGTGACTGATGATGAAGTCTCAAATACTCTTCCTCGTGTTACTTCTTCAAATAGGATTGATTTTAACATTGACCAGAAACCCAATAAAAACAAGAATTATCCTAACTATCATCAACCAATGAGTAAATAATAATTGAAGCATCCGTTTCCTAAGCCATTTACCGTGATCTTGGATCCTTCTCAACCTATTCCTCATTGGAATGACAAGAGATATTTATTAATGGCATGTTAATTAGTGTCACTCACATGAGAATTTTTGTGCACTCTGTATGGTTTCCATAAACTTCTTCTTAAGACCCAACTTTGATTATGATTCCATAACACACGAGTGGTTGATGAAGTGATCAATGCTTGTGATGATTCTTAACAAAAATATCATCATGAAGTTGTTAACCAAGCTAATGAAAAGATAAAAGTATTCTATATTACTAAATGTTATAATAAGCAAGAAAATATCAGCAACCAATGTAACACAGATTACCCTCCAAAATAAGATTGTAATTAACGATGTAAAAGCGTGTCATAGCCTATGTGGAACTAGAGTATCATGTAGTGCCTCAGCCTCAAACTCATATGGTCATATTCCCTTATGTGCCTTAGAATCAACCTCCTCAAGTCAAAAACTTGCTCCTATATATGCCACTAGCCCCATGTAAATTCTCCTACGGGGTCAATTGTGTGTCGGATATACATCTCTTTTCTATATACGCCAATTTTCTTTAAGCAAATCAAACTTACAAGGTCAATGGTATAAGAACTAAGAAAAATAATTTTCAAAAATTTCCTTAATCACCCCTACTCCTTTTGGATTTGTTTCTGAGGAATCTCAGCACTCTCAACCTATTACACGGTCCATTCATGATGAGTAGGGACCCTCTCAAACACTTGCTCAAATTCCTAGTTCGGCTTTCCTTCCTAGAACTCATGCGTATAACTCTTCACCATCATGAGAATATCATTGATGCACTATTTGATATGAACATCCCCTTACTTACCTCTTTGGGTAAGAGTCATGTATTACATGGCTTGGAGGAAAGTATTTTCCATCAATGCAAGGAGCTCTCTATGTTTAATGATCTTTCCATAAATATTCTTGCATTTGCTTTCCTATATAAAATATGATATCGGATGATCTCTTGCTTCACGTAGAAAATTTACCCCTCTTCATATTTGTAAATATTGTTCACACCATGGTTAAGCATGCTCTCATTGATGAGGGAGAAGGAACATGTGTGGCCTCATTAGATTTCATCAAGGATCTTAGTTATTCTATTGATAACTTAAAACATATGCAAACCACTTGTCAAAGATATGATCTCGATAGATACCTCATATGGGGTGTATTTGGTTACCCATCATTATTCCTTGTATGATTATCTCGTGTCAAAGTCATGGTTTTTAATTTCCCCTATCTTATAATATTCTCCTAGGGTGTACTTTGACTCATCGCATGTGTGTTGTTGCTTCTTTCATGTGTCAGATGTGTGAATTTTTCTCACCAAGGGGCTATTTATAAGATTCAAGGGGACACCAAACCTTGGAAGCATGATACACTTTAGCAAAAGGGGATATACAAAGACCCAAGGTTGGATGAACTATCACCTATTCCCTTTCGATAATATTTGTGTTTTAAATACCCTATAGATACTATTTGCGAAATGTTGGTCATCCCAATTTGGTCAAAAGCACCCCTCATAATATTATAGAATCAAATGATAATGAGCCCCATGAGGTCATGCTTAGAATTAACACTCTTGATCTTCCTAATCTTATCACATCCCAGTTGCCTCCTTTGCAGCCTCACAAGAAGGAGCCTTCGATTCTTGTTGTCATCTCACACACAAAGTGTAACCCCATGGAGCATGTGGTTCAACTTGAAACCATATTTAATTATTGCATGTTGGATGCTTCCATATAATTTGAGCACCTAATTGATCCATTTGGCTCCTTTGTCTCACTCTACTACATTATCATTCGACCCACTTTTTGCTTACAATTTTAGATGAGCATATCGCTAGCTTTAACCGTGAAACCCGACAACTTTCTAGATGATAATCCTATCTACCCTTCCTTGATGAGTCGGAGCCACAAATGTCTCCATCATCATCCTCACTACCTCCCATTATTGCTTCACATCTTCCCCTACCTTTGGCCCTTATGGATCCTTATTTATATATGATTGAGCCATATTATACTTGGAATGAGGCCTCGAGGCATGATGTTTATGATTATAGAGCCATTCGAAACCATATGAAGAAGCTCAAAGCTGAGGTCAAGCATGACCAAACCAAAAAAAAGGATACTCAACCTTCTTCTTCAATTCCTTACTTTTGTTCTCATCTCGGGTATTACGAACATATTGACGCCGATTGTTGGGTTACTGCATATCAAGCATCCCATTCTGAAACCCCTTACCACACTCGGAAGCATCAAGATGATTCTCCTCGGAGCCTCTCACCTTCCCTTGACCTCCCGAGACCATAGCCTATATATGGACCTCTACCTCACCCCGATCCTCACCCCACTCTAGAGGATATCCAATGCAACATTCTTTCTCGGCTAGAGGACCGAATTGATGACACCTTACTTGTCATGAGGTTTGAAGTTCATTAGCGAGTTGTTATTACACAACATGTTATTGAATACCTCATTATCCATGCTAGGAGAAATATCTTGAATCAAATTTATGACATCATTACCGATAATTTGAGATCTTTTTACCCTCATGGTTAGTTATCTATAACACATTGATCACATCTTTCTTTCTCTAGCTTTGATCCCTTCCATTTGCTTGGGCTCTCAAAGCACCCACTTGGGTTTTACAAAAATACCATTTTCCCTCACTTGGGCTCTCGATCCCCCTTGGGTTTTTCACATGACTCTGAATATCCCAATCGTTCCTTAAAATCCTACCATTGGATGTCTCAACCTTATTCCGCCTCTTGGCTTCTTTGCATCACATGGGTTGGGCTATCCTATCGATCCCCTTCTCACTGGGTTTTCCTATCTAATCATCTCATTATCATTATTCCTAAGTACCATGGTATTATCACATACATACATGCGGAAAAGCAATAAAATGATAAGTAAATCATCAACCAAAAACCAAACATCCAAACATCCAAATACCATCAAAATCATCATCATCATATATATATATATATATATATTGAATCAAGTTTTATATATTGAAAAAAATCATACAAAATGACTCTATCCCATCTATAAAATGACTCAAGCACCCTCACCCCCATGTGGGGGTCTCTAGATGCTCGAATTGATGGGATCGTGCTGGTGGCTTAGGTTGTGCGAGCTAGGGATGTTGCCCTAGATTAGGCTCCTGGAGGCCTCTCCTTATACTCTCCCTAGTTGTGTCTCTAATGATGTGATCTACTATGTAGCTCTCTGGGCATCATTAGGAAAGATTCTTACTCATGTACCATGGCTTCCTATGCCTATAATATACTCTGCAACATCACATTTATTTTTTTGGTAATCGTTAGTGTATGTGCATCCTTATACCTTTTAGGGTCCTCGCTAGCTCCCCCACCAACCAAAATGACCTCACAAAATCTTTGGTCGATAGTGTTGCTAGATCCATTATCATTACAATATCCCGGACATCTAATATGGGGTCTAGGATCTCATGGTGAGCACTCTCGATCAGGGAGTTCCACTTCTCTACCGTCTTCCCTACAAAACCAAAAACCTCCACATATCACTCATGATATCATAGACATTTATCAAAAATCATCTAAATAATATAATATTACACATACCTGGTTTCCTAGGTCTCTCCATGTTGGTCTCGCCATCTCCTCAACCACCGAATACCACCTCTTCCTCCTCATCATGATGACGATCTCTCACTCCTATATTATGCCCACCTATCTCGGGAACCAATATCATGTCCCCTCTATGCTATGGTTTGGGTATTTTCCTAAGATGCATGGCCATCTACACCCTAATCGATGTTAAATATCCTCCTATGGGCCATCACATCTTACATGCTCTAATCCATTGTGTTGGCTGCCCCGCTCCTCCTTCGGTGCTCTGTCATTTTATCATGTGTTTGTAGATCCTCTGTCAGATCCTCTTTTGACTCGCTAACGATATAATCTATGGTAGGCCATGAGCATCCCTACCACATTTACATTGTCACCTACCTGGTGTATTTGCTGCCCATATCCTACGATGTCTAAGTGTTGGTACCCGAACCTCTACTCCTGCAACTTCTCTAGCATGATGATGTTTGTAGGGTGGTAATGGTGGTATCACCCCTGTGTTGGCCATCTAAAGTGTCTTGAAACTCTTCCCATTGTGTGTGTCTCCACCCAATAAACATAATGTCTCGTAATACGTCCCATGGGCCCCTAGATAGGTAATTTATGTCTTATTTTACTGATGATCCTCTAGTATTTCTTTTCAATTTTGCTTCTTCAAGGTTCTTGTAGCATGGATTTCCCCCACACATGGCAATATGAGTGACACTATCAGGTACACATTGGTGGCTATATTTCATTTCAGCTAGTCCTTTCAACATTCATGTTCTATGAAATTCCCCACTCTATTACAAATTAATGCAAGTGGTACAAAAAATCAAAAAATTCAAAACTATTGGAGGGTTTAAGGCTACCTCCTGATATAGATGATGACATAGATGATGACAGTATGGGCACAAGAAAACATGTCCACTACGAGATTGATGACTTGCACAAAAACAAGAAGCTAACATAAAAGGATTAATAAAATAAGATGGTGGGTTTCTTGAAAAGGTTAGTCCCAAGAAAGTGACAGCTTCCTAGGATGGATGTCAACCCATGTTTGATAATAAAGATTGATAAATGATAAGTGATGGAAGGATGCATATAATAATATAAGACAAAGATATGATGTAAGATAAAAATGTTGAAATGGAGATCTAGTGATGTGAAATGTTGATAAGAAAACCAAACACGAGCGGTCGACGGGGGACTTGGAGTCCTGGCCAGTGCATCGACGGTGATGACCAAAGGTAGGGATGATAAAGATAGATCATGTTACGAGGTGTTAGTTCTAAGGTAGATAAATTCGGTAGGAAGAGATGATGTAACGGAAGAAAAACTGATGTGGGATCCGGTAGAGTCGATGGTGGTAGTGTCAGGTTGGTGGCGATTGGGTCCAAAAAAAATAGATTAGGGTTGATAAATAGGTAGGTGATTAAAAAAGAGTGATCTATGCAAGGAGAAGCTATAGAATATAAGCAAATGAAGATGGAGACAAAGAACAAGATTAACACAAGGTGGGTTGGCGGCAACCTAATTGGGATTAAGAATTTGGCAAGCTTGATGGATGGGAAAAGGGGCATGTAGAGGATCTTGGATGGATGAATGGATGGGAAGAGCTCCATGGAAATATGTAAAACGAAGCAATAGATTAAAAGATATCTCCATGTAAACTTTAAGACATACAAAACTCAAATGATAGCATGTAAGGAGTGCCAAGATTGATTTCAGATCGATGGAATTAGCTCCAAGGAAGAGGAAGGAGGCAACAAACATGCAAGGATACCAGAGATCTATAAATTTTCAGCCATTTGAAAGGAGGTGGAGGTGTTTAAATAGGGTTGATGGGGACTTGGATGAGTCACCTGGTTGATTATGCAAAAATGAGAAATAATAGCCTAATATAATGCAAGTTTACGGTGAATAAACGAATAATGAAATATAGAAATTAACCCAAGAAACTAAACAATGAAATAATTAAAGTGTAATTACAAAGAGGGTTAGAATATCCTTAGCTGATTTGAAGATTTTTGGGACTTTTCGCAATGGAGAATGACTAAAAATAATGAAGGACCATCATACGAGAGCCTAAGGTAATATAGAACTAGCGATTTGGTGGGCGCTTGAAGGAGGGGGTTCTGGGGCACTCACGTGCGAATTATAGGTACCTGGTTTACATAAATGCTTGGGAATTGGTTACTGATATGGCCATTAGAGATTCACACTTGTTTGCTTCTTATCGCATGTATGTTGCACATAGGTCACTAATGTCACTATAAACACCGAAATAAGAAAGCACCTACAAAACCCCATACAAAGCATCAAAACCCTAAAGAAGAAATATGCATAAGGGTTCGAACTATCCTTAGCCACCACAATAGTTGACTTACATTGATCATTGCACTACATCTTAGACCCAATGTAGTTTTATGTGTGTGTGTAGAATTGTGCCCTAGGTTTCTCTTATGTGTGTCACACTTCAATTAGTGAGAAATAACTAGATTTAAAATGTAAATAATGTGTGCATGGAAACAATAAACTCTCCTCTCATGAAGTGTGATGAAAAATAACTAGCATTTATCCCTTGTGATCGAGCTAGATGGGTGTAAATGGAAATATAGATGCCTTGATGGATGCAACCTTAGGTGGTGATAGCTTGTGCTTAGTGCTTGGTTCCTTATTATGATCACATAACTTTATATTTCTATGATTCCTTTGCTTGAATTTTGTACTTGACCCCAAAAGTTTGACTACCAAAAATATAAGATGCTCAAATGGCTAGAAAGGGCCCAATTAGTGCAAATAAAATATAAAGAGGATAGGGGCACTCAAAGGGGACAGAAGCATCTTGAACTATTGTCTTTGTTGGGCACTCTATTCTAGAATGACAAATACCAAAAGTTGAAAAGGTAGACTGAGCAAGTAAGAGTGAAAGACCGAAATCAAAGGCATAGAGCAAATAAAGGTGGCCAAAGACATGGGTTAATTGTTACTTTTATTCCTTAGGAACCACATGAATAGTAGTATGTGATCGAGACTAGATAATTACCTAAAGTGTGTGATTTTTTGTTTACATTTACCCCCACTTTATGTTGGTGAGAAGAATGCTTAGTAACATAAAGTAGATAGCGATTTTTATAGGTATTCTCTTGTTCAATTCAAGTTAATGAGTTAGCTACTAAATAAAGTACACAACTCATAAATGATGGAGAGTTTATGGTACCTCAAAAGCGTGATATGATGGATACATGCAAAGTAGAAGATGGATCTATGTTTCTATAACCTAATAAACTTCAAAATAAAAACACTAAGTGGAAAATAGATTATATAGTTTATGCGGTGGTTGCCCAACTAAGAGGAACCAAGAATCATTAACTTCATTGGTGCATGTCATTCCCCATTTGATACACAAAAGTAATGTAAATGAAAAATATACTAGTAGCATGTAGAAACAAAAGTATTACTCAATTTGAGAAATGACTGAGATTAATCTAAAATCTGATTTGATTGAAATAACTATAAATTAAATGTTACCTAGTTTGGGTCAACGATGACCCAAACTATGTAAGAAGGTCAATTTCAACCCGAGAGGATAGATCTTCAAAATAGGATAAATATCTTGGACATGCGGGTCTCAATCCAAACTGGAAGATGACAAAAGCATGTGGATGTTATAAGGGACTGCAAAATGTTCTCTGAGATAGAAAGGCAAAGAAAAGGATAAAGAATAGAGATTTAGTTGGAATGCTTGATTAATAGGACCACCGGTCAATGGTAACTGGGTGAGTCAATGGTGATTGTAAAGCGAGCTAGATAGGGCCGAGGATGAATGCATGGAAAAGGTAACTGCAAGAAAACAAGCTGAAAAAGAAGGTTTACGGAGAAGCTCTGAGTGTTGTTGAAATTGATCGAACCTACAAATTGTTAAATACAAGCAAAACCAAGATAATGTGATAAATATAAAGCAAAGCAACACAATGATGATAATAATCTCATGAAGGATGATCGTGAGTGATGCAAGCACATTCCAATGTAAATGTTGCGGGAATGCTCGAGCACAAGAGAGAATTCACAAGTCACGAGAAAGCTCAAATTCACATGCATCTCCTTCTCATTATGGAAGGGGAAGAATTTAGTTTTATAGGGTCGACGGTGGCCACCGGGTTGGGTTGTCACCACCACATGGAAATTTTCTCCAATGGGGCTGTTTTTGTGATTTTAGTCAATATTTTGGGCACTTAAGCATAGGAAAAGGTGTTTTAAAGCTTGTAGGTGGGAAGAGGTTTCTTAGGGATGTGTTGTGGGTAGTTGGAGGATAGAAATAAGTAGGAAAATCATAGAAAAGTAAGGGGATGTATATTTAGGATAGAAGCATCCTAAATAGAAAGTCCACTAGGGCATGTGGACATGGATATTAAATAATTAATTAATGGGAATTGAATGGGCATTAAAGGTGATAGGATGATAAAAGGGGCATTTAATTAAATTAAAAGGGCCTAGTTAGGACCATAGAAAAACATGTGTGTGTAGACAGAGGAGAAGGGTATAGATACTAAATTTAGGTGTCTACATTTGCCCCTTTTTTGTTGAGTGGTTTGCGCTAGTAAGCCATGAGACAAAAATGATGAGGTATGATGAGGATTGATGAAATGTAGATGATGATATCCTCAAATGGGGATCGATGATGCCATGGGAAATCGATGACGTGTTTGAAAAATGTAGATGATAAAGGATAGGTGGGTGAATAAAAATGGGTAAAAGAATAACCAAGACAAGATGCCCAAAATAAAAATGGATTGCAATAACAATGAAAAATATGGCAATGACTCCAATATCACATCGATGAGAGGACGATTGTGGTATCAAAAAGATGGGATACAATGTTCTACGAGCCAAGGAGTGGGTGAAGATCACTGCAATATGGATGAAAGCCATGATGACCAATGGGTCATATGCAAGTCATCAAAATATGCGCAACTAAATGTGAAAAGTATGTGAAATCCTTCATCTATGACGAATTGAGAAAAAGGTATGCATCCACAAGGAAGGGGATGAAAATACGGTTCCCAATCAAGACATGAAAAATGGCCGATAAATAAAAATGAAAAAGTGGGTGGTAAAATAATATGCTCCAAAGGGGAAGTAGGTATGGTCGTGAAGGCAAAAAAATGGGAAATATTCCCCAAGAGGGGAAAAGTATGGTCGTAAAGGAAAAAAGGAAAATAAGTATGCCCCAAGGGGGAATAAATATGGCCTCAAAGGAGAACTTTGAATGAGAATATGGTGCCCCAAGAAGGGCACAAATATAGCCACAAGGGTGGACTTTGTGCGTGGATTGTATAGGATCATGAGATAGAATGCCCAAAGGAAAAGTAAGTATGGCCACAAAAAGTGGACTTTGAGAGTATAAACATGCCCAGAGGAAAATATGAATATGGCCACAACCCTAGACTTTGTGATTAGAATGCCCTGAGGAATGTAGATATGGCCACAATGGTGGAATTTGTGATTATATTTCCCGAGGAGGATGTAGATATTGCTACAAAGTGGACATTGAAATTGGATTAAAATGCCCGAGAGGAAATAGTTATGGCCCAAAGGGACTTTGAATGTATAAAAATTCCTAGAGGAAAACATGAATATGGCCACAATGGTAGACTTTGTGATTAGAATGCCCAGAGAGGATGTATATATGGCCACTGAGGTGGACTTTGAAATGAAAAGGAAGGATAAAAAAATGCCCAAAAGAGAGTATAGATGGCCATAAAGGTGGAATTAAAGGACAACATGATGTGATGCCCCAAGAGAGATGTACGAGAATAGGAGAAAAAGCCCAAAATAATTATTGAAATGGGGAATCGATGGTGACACAAGGGGTTGGCGGTAACTTGGAGTTGGTGGCTATATAATTCGGGGTCGATTGACGATGCTCATTTTCATGAACAAAATTAATGAGAGAGATCAGAGAGATTAAAGAAAAAGAAAGAAATGGAGGCCGCATGAGTAGGGAGGAAACACTAGAGGGTGCATAGTATGGTGAGTAAAAAAACCCACACTTGTTTTTAATTAAATTTATGTTTTATTTATTTTTTTACATTTTTAATAAAAGTGGATGACGCCTGAGGATGGTTGGCGGTGACCCGTGGGTCGACATCGATCGGGATCTTAGGCACATTGATTAACCCCAAAACACATCAACCCGACATGGGTCGATGTCAACTAGGGTTAGATAGCGGGATTTATGGTTAAATTAGATTTTGGGTGAAATTTCATGCATTTTGAATGAATTTTGGATTTGGGGATTATATGTATGCATGTTTTATTTGTGATTGCAAGCCAGGGAGACCCTTTATTTGAGAGACAGTGTCATCTTTATATGAGCGAGATCGGAGGGGATGTGACGGATGTCGAATGGGATTTTCTATCTTTATTGGGATTAGGGGATTCGTGTACTACCAGAGGATCCAACAAGATGTGGGATTGATGATTGCTTTAGTGGAGAGATGGGATAAACAGAGATGGGGACATTTTCGTTTAGGACGGAGGAGATGACCATCACCCCAGAAGGATATATACCGCATCCTCGGAAACCTATTTAGGGTGATCATATAGTCCCCATCACAAGTGATATTAAATTGGTAGTTTTGACATGTCTATTTGGAGCCGATGATCCTCATATCATATTTTCTTTAGAGGAATTCTCATATGAGCTGAGATATGAGGTTGGGGTACTTAGCGATAATTTTATCTATTTATCTATGATGGAAGTATCATGTTATGTATTTCAAGACTTAGTAAGATCTTGGTTTCCATGGGCATTGGTGTGTGGTGGTAGATATAGTAGAGCACTAAATAGTATTTTCCTTTGGGATTGCCTTATTGGCTCATGTTTACCACAAGCTATCAATGTATAAGGTTGGTGGTAGATCATGTTTGGATATAGGCTTCTTGCTTCACTCACCGAGCCTACAAGGAAATTGTGGTGATCCAACCACAAGGGCTTCCATAGGTCACTTGGAGACCATATAGAGTGTGCATGGGATTCCTAAGATGGAGGACCGATCAACCCTTTGGAGATAGGGGTGAGAGGAGTGTGGAATGGTATGTGGATGGGCTTGTAGAGTTAGATGTCAATCAGATTAGATGGTGGCCATATCGATATTTCCTTACATGGCCGGGAAAATGTAAATTTGGTCGGCATGAGATGGACAAGGTGGGTATAGGGGAGATAGCTAGAGATGATTGAGGTCTTATAGTTTGACCGAGTATGATGACATTTTAGATTCATCCAAATGGTGCCTTGATGAGGCTAGAATATGTCTAATTAATGTATAATAAATGATCTCATCCTACTCTCATTTTTAATAAGTTTGATTGCATTGTGTGACTTTTAGTTAATCGATATGAGTTAGGATGTAATTGTCTATCTTTTCATTGATTGAGGTTCTAATGTTTAAAATATCTAAAATTCTGACGTATTGTGTGTTTGAATCTAGTTTTATAATAAAGCGAGTCTAATCGAGTTGAGGAAATGATGCGGTGGTGTTCAAAAGATATGTTTTTGATAGCATATGTTCCTACACACTTAGTTCTGGGACTTCCAAGCTAGTTCCAAAACTCCATCACACAATCATCATTTAGTTCCTAAACTTTCAGACTTAGTTCCGGAACTCCTGTATTTAGTTCCAGAATTTTCAGACTTAGTTTCGTAACTCCTGGGATAGCTCCGGAACTCTCACGTTTTTAGCCTTATCAAGTTCCTATGATTCCTCGAACTTCTCCAAAGTTCCTAACTGATGGAGTTATCTATTCTAACCACATCCGGAGATTTTGCACCTATGACCCTTTCAATCAGGAAAGAATAAGAAGATTTCGAATGCGAGATCCGAGAGAGAGTTATCCTATAGCTATCGATCAACCGTAATCCAACTCGGATCTATTCTAGGCATGATTTGATTGAGATGGCTATGATTGTAAAATGTATATAAAAGTAGACCTGCATAAATAGACATATATATAATATAAAGAATCTAATATAAGTTAGATATAGAATAGAGAAGAGATATATAGATTAAGTATTCGAGATCCGAGTACATTTGTAATTCCGAAGGTTTTATCAATAAAATAGCCGTTCTTATTTGAGAGAATTCTGAGTTGTTAAATCTTGATTCGAGGAGAAGCAAGGGCCCACTCCCAAGGACCAAGATATTCATTTATTTGGTATTTATATTTCTTCAGAAAATTTCTTAGATCATTAATTTTGTATCATTTTAATTCTTTCAGTTTAACTTTGTTGTATGCTTGTTCCTATGGTGTTTAGATAGATTCTTATATTTCTTGCAATTATTTTCAAGCATTCTAAATTGGGTGTGTTTATTTCCAAAAGCAAGTGTTTACTTTCAAAAGCAAGTGTGTTTACTTTCGAAAAATTGTTTTTCCATTACGCACGGTGTGTTTCCTTTCAACAAATATTTTAGATCCGAAAGACATTTGTAATTCCAAAGGTTTATCAATAAAATAGCCATTCTTATTTGAGATAATTAAGTTGTTAAATCCTGATTCGAGGAGAAGCGAGGGCCCGCTCCCCTAAGGACCAGGATATTCATTTATTTGGTTTTATATTTCTTTAGCAAATTTATTACATCTATTAATTACGTATTGTTTTAATTCTTTTAGTTTAACTCACATTGTATGCTTGTTCTACTGCAGTGTTTAGATAGATTCTTATATTTCTTGCAATTATTTTCAAGCATTCTAAATTGGGTGTGTTTATTTCCAAAAGCAAGTGTGTTTACTCTCAGAAGCAATTGTTTTTCCATTCTACACAATGTGCTTCCTTTCAGCAAAGCTTTTAGTGTGTTTACTTTCAACACATTTTCATAGTTTGATTTAAATAAGGTTTTACCAAGAAGTCCTTAAGACATTAAAAAGATCCCTAGAAAATACAAAAATAACTATAGTCAACTACTAGATCAATGAAATTACTCTTGTTGCATATAGCTTTAGACACACCCTTGGTTTGATATGACATCAACAAGAAGTTGATTAAATGAAGGGAATAACGACACTCATCAATTTTGGCGTTGTTTTCAGGGGACCACTAGTTGGAACTTTCTAATTAAGTGTTAGTAAGAGCAACAAAACATACATCTAGTAGTTGAAGGATCTTCCCTACTATATCACAAAATATATGAGTAAACCAAGAGACTCATAGGGTAGATTCCTTCTAAAAACATATTCACAAGAATTCATAACAACCTATAGTCAAAGTAAGGAAATTGATCACGAATTGGAGGCACCATCATCCCACATCAAAACAAGAAAAAGAATTGTCACCTTTGGAATTATTAGAGCATTCACCTCAAGGAAGTGGAACTTTTGGGTGAGTTTCGATTCTCAATTGAGTATTCAACCTCCTACTCCTTATTTTTCACATTCCCCAAGGCATACTACTTACCACATTGATTGGGAGGAAAATTCAAAAATATTTTTAAAATGGCACGAGAAGCTGAGGGAGTACCTGATAGGACCTTTACTTATCCAATCCAATTGGGAGATGATGATACATCAATGAAAAATATCTCACCTGCACATTTACCCACATTTAGAGGGATGTCATCTAAAGATCCTAACCAATTTTTGTTTGAGTTCAAGGTACTATGTCAAACCTATGATTATAAAATAGATAATCAAAAACTCAAGTTGTTTCCATCCACTTTGAAGGATGCAACAATGAGGTGGTTCATGGGATTACCATCCAAATCTATTAGCACTTGGGAAAAATGGAGACTTGCCTTCCTAGATAAATACCAAGATTATTGTAGAGGGAGAAATAGGAAGGAAGAATTCTTCAAAATCAAGCAGGAGGATGATGAAAACATAGAAGACTATTTAGACAGATTCCTCTTTGTTAGAAAAAGATGTGGATTTTTGCTTTGAAGAGTTAAGTAAAACCATTTTTCTTAAAGGTTTGGATGACGAATCTAGGGAAGCCCTTAACTTGATAGGAGGTGGAGACATTGATTAGATAAGAATGAATGGAATTAAGGAGATTTGTAGAAGCTATTCCAGAACAAGAGGTGGACCTAGAAAAGGAAAATTAGTGAAAATTTTGAATCTAGATATGAACAAACTAATGGATGAGTTAGCAAACTTTAAAATAGACATTTTAGTGCAATTAACCTCTACTATGGATGGATTACAAGCTAAAGCAAATGCCAAAACTGAACCATTGGCTATGTATTGTCCTAGATGTAAGAAGAAGCATGCACTAAGAGACTGTCCTTTGGATAAAATAGAAATGTGTCTTATCTGTGAATCTAAAGAACATGATACTGATGTTTTTTCTTTACTTATCATTATTAAGAATCATCTTAAACAAACCAAAGGCCTCATCTATAATAGAATAATTGAATTTTTTTCAGAGACAACCTAGCCAAGGGTAGTTTATGCCAAGATCAGTCCTAATCCATGGACGATGCCATGGGTTGCTCAGTCGATACCACAAAATTGGGGACAACCACCTTGGGTACCTCAACCAACTTGGAACCCTCAAGATTGGGAAAATCAAGCTTGGTATGCTTAGGGACATCAACAACCATGGGTTGGTCAAGGAAATCTTATGCTTGGTCACAACCTGATGGAACCCTAGTAATTATGCTCAAGGAAGAACATATCCAAATCAGAATCAACATGCCATAATGGGATGCCCTACACAAAATTCACAAGCCGAGAATGTAGTCGGAAAAAAATGCCACATAGCCGGTTAGAAAATCCAAGAAACAAACAAACAACCCTGTTTATGGAGTAGAACCGGAAAAAAAACAGTTGATTTACATGTTATGGATTGTAAGGATATTCAAACTAGATCTGGGAAAATCATTAATAGTCCACCCCTTGTAATCACTGAAATGACAAAAGAAAATGAAATTCCTAGTACTGTTGTTCCAAAAGAGGATATAGAAAGAAAAGAAAAGGAGCCAGATAGCAACACTACTGAGACTCCATTTCTAGAGAGATTTAAAGAAGCTATAGAAATCAAAGAGTCTGAATTGGTACAGGAATTAAGGAAATTGAATATTGAAATACCATTGTTACAAGCAATTAAGGACATTCTAGAATTGAACAAATTAATCAAAATATTATGTCTGAAAAATCTTGGAAGGAAGAAACAATACCCCAAGACTATCAAAGTAGATGGGAAACTTGTTGATTTATTAGTAGGAAAACTTTTACTTCCCAAATACGAGATCCTAGAAGTCCTATTATTTCTATCTCTATAGGAAATAAGGATATACATAATGTTTTGGTAGATTTGGGAGTCAGAATCAATGTAATGACAGTAGATACTCTAAAAATATTAGCATTAATGGGTATATAACCTACTAATACCATATTGCGGATGGCGAGACCAATCGTAGCAAAACCGGAGAAGGAATTATTGAAGACGTGATGGTTATGGTGGAGTCATGGGAATATCCAATCGACTTCCTTATCGCATCCAAAAGGTAAAACATTGGGTTATCCCATTATTTTGGGTAGACCATGGTTAGCTACAATTGTTGATTTGATAGATTGCAGTCGGTGAAATGAAAATATCGAATGGTAAAAACTCTAAAAAAATTTCCTTACATCCTCTTTGCATGACCTTTTCTACCGACAATCACGAACACTTTTGGGTTGATTCTCCTTAAACCGATAAACAAAATTTGTCTTCTTTGGCTATGATCAAACTTTGTAGAATCATGTGAGAGAAGTAGAAGAGATGATTAATCCACCATTGGATGAGAACTTGTTGTCCTCGAAGCAATCAGAAATAGTTTGAAACCCGTGAACTTAGTTTCAGAACCCGTGAACTTAGTTCCGGAACCCGTGAACTTAGTTTTGGAACCTATGGCTATAGTTCCGGAACCACCACATTTAGTTCCGAAACCACGACAACAGATAGTTCTCTTTGATTGAAAATGATTTTTCTCCGAGAGGAACAAGATTTCTCATGGGGAGAGGATGAATCAGTAGCTTCAGTTTTAAGTACATCAGGAAGTGGTGAATAATTTCTAGAAAGTAGCAGTGATGAAGAATTTGGCCTGCAAAGAGATAAGTATCATAATTCTCATTACTATCCTTTTTCTAGTATTTTATCTCAAGGAAATTTTGGAGATGTTGCTACATACCATATGTTGTTACCACATGCATGTCCATTAAATACTTTAATGAAACCCTTTCCACAAATCAGTTCATCACATATTGGAACCAAGCATGTTGAAATTCAACCAGGTAAAACTTTAAACATTAATAGTTGGTTGAAGGATGATGAAGAAGCTAAATTGTTTGATGTTCTAAAAAATCATACTAAAGATTTTTCTTGGGATTACAAAGATATGAAGGGGATTCATCCAAGTATCTGCACTCATCACATCTATATTGAAAACATTAAACCAGTTAGGCAGCCTCAAAGAAGGATTAACCCAACTTTAAGGGATATAGTCAAACAAGAAATTGAAAAACTATTACAAGTAGGTTTCATCTACCCTATCTCAGATAGCCAATGGGTATCTCCTCTTGTAATTGTTCCCAAAAAGAACGTAAAATGGAGAATATGTGTTGGCCCATATAGGGAGCCGAACAAAGCCACAATGAGAGATTATTTTCCCTTACCATTCATAGATCAAGTCCTAGATAACATTTCGGAGTAAACAAAGTACTTATCTTTCTTGGATGGCTTTAGTGGGTACAATCATATCGTAGTTCTGCTAAAGATCGAGACAAAACTACATTTACATGTCCACGGGAACCTTTGCCTATAGTGTGTTACCATTTGGTTTATGTAATGTTCTTGTAACTTTCAGAGTCTGTACTTGCAATATTTGATGATCTAACAAATGATTGTGTTGAGGTATATATGGATGACTTCACTGTACATGGAGATACATTTGAAGATGATTTGAGAAATCTGGATAGATTATTAACAATATGTGAACAACACAACCTATCTCTTAGTGATGAAAAGTGTTTGATGATGGTGGATGAGGGGATTGTATTAGGACACCATATTTCAAAAAAAGGAATTCAAGTGGATAAAAAAATTAGAATCATTTCAGATCCTTAGAACCCCATAGATATCAAATCATTTCTAGGGCATGTTGGGTAATATAGGCACTTTATAAAGGATTTAAATAAAATTTCTTCCACCATGTTTAATTTTCTAACCAAAGACCGTGATTTTCTTTGGGATGAAAAGCGTCGGCGTGATTTTGAAGAAATTAAAGAAAAATTAATCAGTGCCCTAATATTGAGAGGGCGTATTTGGGAAAATCCATTTCATATCAAACAGATGCCTCAAATTATTCCACCGGTGTAGTATTGGGGCGAAATATGAAGAAGGAAAGATGTATGTCATTTATTATCTTAGCAAGAATCTTACTCCCATTGAAAATAATTACACCACCACTGAAAAATAATTTCTTGTTGTGATTTATGCAATCAATAAATTCAGACATTACATTACATGGTATAAGATATTTGTACACACAGATCATTCAACAATTAAGTATTTAATGAACAAACCAATGGTTGGAGGAAGAATAATTAGATGGTTATTACTTTTGTAAGAATTTGATATTTCCATTGTGGACAATCCAGGAAAATCTAATGTGGTAGCTAATTTTTTGTCAAGACTAACCACCACAGGGGAGAAAGATCCAGTCAAGGATAACTTTCCAGATGAACAACTATTTGCAATCTCAGTAAGTACACCATGGTTTGCTGATATGGAAAATTATCTTGCAACAGGGAAGTTTCCTCCTTCTTTCACTAAGAAAAAAATAAAGAAGTTAATTAAAACCAGATGCACAATTCAAATGGTTAAATGGAATGCTATTTAAATGTGGTCCTGATTTTGTCTTACGTAGGTGTGTAAGAGAGGATGAAATATTTGACATCCTCAGAGCATGTCATGATGAACCAAGTGGAGGACATTATTCAGTGAAAAGAACAGCTCATAAGATACTTGGCATTGGTTATTATTGGCCATCTTTGTACAAGGATGTGAAGAGATATATCAAGAGGTGTGATCTTTGTCAAAGGATGGGACAACCAACTTTCACCAATGAAATGCCTCTTCAACCTCAACTTGTGGTTAAACCATTTGAGAGATGGGGATTGGATTTTGTTGGTCCCTTTAATCCTCCTTCACAAGGGAAGGAATATATTATTGTGTATGTCTAACTATGTGACAAAATGGGTAGAAGTGCAGGCATTGACAAATGCCACTGAGGAAGCAGTTGTTGATTTCCTTTGGAACAGAATTATGATAAATTTTAGAGCACCAAGGAGCATAGTTTCATATCAGGGACCACAATTCATGTCTAATATGATCCAATATTTCACAAGGTATTACCAAATCAATCATAGGAAGTCATCTCCTTACCACCCATAGTCAAATGGACAAGTTGAAGTAACAAATAGAGAATTGGAGAACATCCTTACCAAAATAGTTGAAGCTGGGAGAAAAGATTGGGTAAAGAGACTACTGAAGTTGTCTAGGCTTATAATACAACTTGGAAAACTACAACAGGGTTTTCACCATATGAATTAGTCTATGGGAAAAATCCCTTGTTGCCTATAGAATTTGAACTTCAAACATTAAGGACAACGATAAAGGTGGGAATTGAGTTGAATATAACTCAAAAGAAAGAATCCTTCAACTCAATGAGTTGGATGAATTAAGGTTGGAAGCACTTCAACAGACAGAGATAATTCAAGAGAAAAGGAAGCAATGGCATGACACACATATCAAGAAAAGGTAATTCAAAGTAGGAGACTGGGCATTGTTGTTCGATTCTAATTACCAACAATTCAAGGGAAAATTGAGAACCATATGGTGGGACCCTATCAGATTGAGAAAATATTTGACAATGGTTCTATTCAGTTAATTCCCATTGATGGTAGCAGCAGAACACTCTTGGTCAATGGACATAGGCTGAAACTCTATAGGAAGCCTCCCACTAAGGATGAATTCTTGAGGAAGATTGAAGTAGACAAAGAATTTGATCATATGGAAGAACCCAATTCTTCTAAAATGATCAAATAACTAGATGATAGATCCATAATAAAGGGAAGAAGATGAAAACCAGTAAATGGCATTTTCTTCCCCAAAATAATAATAATAATAATAATAAATATTTTTAAAAAAATCTCTCAAAGGTCAATTGAAAACCAAGCAAATGGCGGTTGACCTCTTTTTGGCTAGTTCAAATAAGGGAATTCTTTTGAATTCCAGCTATCTTATCTAATCATGTTTTGTTCCACTTGTAGGAATGACAAGTCATCATAGCAAAAAGGATTACATCATCAAGGATGGTAATTATATCTTTTAACTTATTTAGGGTTGATTAAATGTTTGCATGTGTGATTTGACTTAATTTAAAAGTAGGTATGATGAGTCATCTATTTATACATTATGATTACAAGTGTGTAATCATGAAGTTGATTTGGATGGAATAAGTGGTGGCATGGTTATCATTAGTAATAATTATTGCAAAAATCAAGTGAAATAAGTTGCAAAGATATTTTGAGGAAGGAGCATCGAATTAAGTTTTTGTTCCACAAAGAAAGAAACAGAATTTGAAATTTTTACGGCTAAGAACTGAGGTTCTACACCAAATTCATCAGTTCCGTAGCTAAGAAAAAGGGCCTACAACTAATTCACACAAAATCAAAAGATACGAACTCAAGCTGATATGGGGATTAAGAAGAAATTAGAACCAGAGGATGATTCCCAGTTGCTCATGCAGATGAAGAAGTGGCATCCATCTTTGAGCATGCAAGATGGCTAGAGTTCCTGAAGAAATTTTCAAGGCATAATGATGAATTAGTAAGAGAATTTGTCATAAACCTAGAGAAATCTAGGAAAAAGGTGAGAAATATCTTTATTCCTTTTTCTGTGAATACTGTAAGTAATGTGTCTAGAGTGCCAATTGTGCATGTCCCACAACCTGCCAAGGGGACTTTGAAAGAACTGGTTGAATTCTTACTGCAAGAAGGAGAAATTGAACCCCAGTACATCTATAATACAAAGAAAATCATAAAAGGGGTCAGAAGGGCCAATTTTCCCAAACCCTTTGACAGGGTAGTGTTTTGGGTAGTGAAATATTTAACCTGTGATGGTCAGTTTGGGTCTGTGGGAAAAGAAGTCCTAAAGATGCTCATATATCTGAAGTATGGAGCCACAAAACCTAAGTACATAATAAACCTTCTAGGGTTTCTTTTTTATTCTATCCATACCATGGCTCAGAGGTATTCCTAGGGTGTTGGGATAATCAGGCATCACGGTCTAATTCATTTAATATGCCAACACCATTTTCTATCAAAGAAGAATGGAGAAGAAATTTGGGACAAGTTTCTTGGCAAGTTCAAGAAAAACCCTAATATTATCAGAAGGACAATTCCAGCCCCATTCTCTCCTTCAACTAATCTAGAAATTGATGCCCCTATAAAAGGACAGAGGGAAATGGAAAGAGAAAATATACCAAAAAGAAGAAGGTTAGTGAGGAAGATAAAAATAGCAGAGCCTTTTGTACCTGTGAAGGAAATTCCTTCTTCTGCAGCAACTTCAAGGGAGCCAATATCTATCTCTGACGGTGATAGCTCACCCATGCAAGAGCAAGAAATAATAGTAAGAAGAAGCTCTAGAAGGAAATCCACTGTTGGGCATGATGAACTTCCTAGAGAAGAAAAATTCATAAGAAGTCAAAGGAAACCCCAGAGGGAAGAAGTGAGCAAGAAAGGATGGAAAAGGAAATTCCTGATATTTTTGGGCAGCATGGCCATGACTCCTCCTGAGCCAAGTCAAGCTGAAATGGACAGAGGAGAAGAAATATTTGAAGAGTAGGATTTTCAGGAATTGGCTGAACCATCAGTAGTGCCACATGAAGAAGAAGAGTTTGTATCCTAGAGAAGAAAAGGAAAATTTCCTTTGATAGAGGAAGAATGCCCAACTCCTCAAGTAATTTCAGAGGAAGAAGAAAGACAGCAAGTTAAATAGGCTTTGTTCTTGTCTAGAGCAGAGCTCATTATCAGAGAAAAGGATGAGGAATTGGATTTCCTTAAACTTAAGTTAGAACAAAGAGAAATGCTCATTGATGAGCTAACAACTCACTTGCGGCCGGGATTGAGGAATCATCGGCAACTAAGAAGCGGTGATAGAAAAGGAGGAAGAATTTCAAACTTCTAGAAAATAGAGTGTTGTTTCCATATCCTCTGCATAGACTTAGTTGACCTATTTGTCACTCAAAAATCTATGGAATGATACTTACAAGGAGCTCAGAGAAGCCAAAACCTCAAATAAAGAATTGAAGACCAAGATGGAAGAAGAGATAAAGGAAATAAAATAATGGGAAGAAAAGTTTTATAAGGAGGAAGTAAATAAATATAAATGTCTTGCCAAAATTCATATGGTCTGTATTATGAGTGAGAAATTTCTTGCCTACAAGAGGCCCTCTCCTGCATATAGTGTGTTTTTAGAAGAGCAGTTCACTCATTGGATAGCTATCAAGAATTACATGTGGGCTTCCACATGAACTAAAAGATGAATTTGAATTCATGGCGCTTAATCTCTCTCCAAGCCCTAAGAAAAAAAAATCTTACATGTGATAGAAAAACATAGGATTTATGATCAATTTGTATGTAGGGGAGAGCCAGCTCAATGCATTTGTCTCTATTCTATAAAACCAAATTGCATGGAAGGAAAGGGAATCTGAATTTTTATTGAAAGCTAGCTCAACAAGTCTCTGTATGAGAGCTCATTATGGTAAACCCTCTACCTTCCTCACACATTTTAGAACTCATGCCTTTGATAAGAGATTCAATACACATTACCCTATCATTCTGCAAAAGAGTATTGATGCCTTCACCTCCTATGAGGAGGAAAATTTTGAAGATATTTATGAAGGATGCTCAAAGAGGTGGGAACTCCTTACTATTTCCTTAAGAAGAAGGGAAGTAATTTCCCCTACAAATCTGATTTGGAGTTTAGAAAGGGAAAAAGCATTATGCACAATAATTCCCCAAGTAAATGAAACCTATGGGAAAATATTGATGGGAATGAAAACAAGTCCCCTCTACTTCTCACCCCCATGTCTCCTTGGAAAAATAGAGAACCTCAAGACCCTACTAAATTTGAACAGTGGGAGAGGAAAATAGAAGCGGGAGAGTGGTCACGAGTACATCGAGCTTAAGCATTAGGAAATATAGTTTTAGCCATTTGATCTAAGCAATCAAATGGAATGCAGAACATATGACCTCACTTTTGAAGAATGAAGTTTGTAAAGGGACTTACAAATAAGTAAGTTTGGTGGAAATGATGAGGCCAAAATATTTATGATTAATGTATAATATATGATCTCATCTTACTCTCTTTTTATTAAGTTTGATTGCATTATGTGACTTTTAGTTAATCTGATATGAGTTAGGATGTAATTATCTATCTTTTGATTGATTGTGATTCTAATGTTTAAAAGCTCTGAAATTCTAGATGTACTGTGTGTTTGAATTAAATTTTGTAATAAAGTAGGTCTAATCAGATCCAGGAAATGAAGAAAGTGGTGTTCGATATGTTTTTGATAGCATTTTTCCTACATAGCTTAGTTCCAGAACTTCTAAGCTAGTTCAGGAAATCCATCACACAGACATCATTTAGTTCTGGAACTTTCAGACTTAGTTCTAGAACTCAGATATGTAGTTTGAATTTTTGGACTTAGTTTCGGAACTCTGAGGATATCTTGAACTCTCACATTTTTAGCCTTAACAAATTCCTATGGTTCTGGAACTTCTCTGAAGTTCCGGAACCGATGGGAGTTATCTATTCTAACCACATCTAGAGATTTTACACCTACGACCCTTTCAATCAAGAAAGGATGAGAAGATTTCTGAATGCAAATCCAAGGAGAGTTATCCTACAACTATCTGATCAACCACAATCTGACTCAACATCTATTTTGGGCATGATTCGATTTCATCAGAATCGATTGAGACAGCTGTGATTGTAAAATGTATATAAAAGCAGACCTGCAGTAGATAGACATATATATAATATATAGAATCTAATATAAGATAGATATAGAATAGAGAAGAGATATATAGATTAAGTATTAAGATCCAAAGGTATGTTTGTAATTCTAAATGCTTAATCAATAAAATAGCCATTCTTATTTGAGAGAATTCTAAGTTGTTAAATCTGATTCGAGGAGGAGTAAGGGCCCACTCCCCAAGTACCGGGATATTTGTTTATTTGGTATTTATATTTCTTGACAAATATCTTAGATGCATTAATTAGTATTGTTTTAATTATTTCATTAAACTCATTGTATACTTGTTCCTATAGGTTTTTATATATATTCTTATATTTCTTGCAATTATTTTCAAGCATTCTAAATTGGGTGTGTTTATTTCCAAAAGTAAGTGTGTTTCCATTCTACACAGTGTGTTTCCTTTCAACAAAGCTTTCAGTGTGTTTACTTTTAGCACATTTTCATAGTTTGATTTAAATAAGGTTTTACCAAGAAGTCCTTAAGACATTGAAAATATCCCCCAGAAAATACAAAAATAACTACAGTCAACTACTAGATCGATGAAATTACTCTTGTTACATAGAGCTTTAGACACACCCCTGGTTTGATATGACATCAACAAGAAGTTGTTTAAATGAAGGAATAACAACACCCATCATGCCTCGTGATCCTTTTTATACATGAGGAAGAGCTTGATAAAGAGTTGTCGATCCCATTATGACAGATCCATTAAAGGAGGAGGTTGTGTCATAGGATGAGGATTATGACATAGGAGTCGATTTTAGCTTTCCCACTAGATGACCATGATTTGGGTAGCTTGGTTGGCTAAAAGGAGGAGATGAGGAGGTTGAGGAGATGGAGGTCCGGGTAAAGGTGGCTCTTGGTGGCAATGGAAATGATGGAGTAGGAGATTCCATAGAGGTGGCATGGTTGCGTGTCGTGGTAGACCAAATGTGGGTGGAGAGGGATCGAGACACATGTAGATCGAGACACATCTCTACAAGTAGTTTGATGTGGTCACTCAAGAGAGGGACCGAGATATTCATGATAGATACCACTACCACAAATAGAGGAAGGCCTATAGGAATGTTTTGGATATTTGTCCACCATTTTGGTGACTCGGTCGTTGAGTGGTGCCCAAGCTGACACCATAGGAGTCGATAAAGGTTACACCTCTCGACATGATTTCTATGGATAGATATATAACACTAGCCGCAAATGCTAGATATTACGAGGTATCTTGCTCGAGAAGTTTTTGAAGACATTGCGCTACTAGGAACACCTATGAAGGACACCAGCGGGTGGAGAAATTTTTTTGAGGAGTACGGTGAGTGTGGCACGAGACACAACTAGAGGGTAGGCCACGAGGGTGGTGGTTATGCACGAGGGGTTAGGTGTTGTACACTGCCCTTGGAGGAGAGGGTTGAAGGGTTTCAGATATACATTTTATAGATTTTGATAGCATCTCTACTTTGAGAGAGCGCCTTTAGAGGCTAGATATGATGTATTGATATATATTTTGATATGTGTGTGTGTATGTGTGTGTGATTTTGTCGTGTATTATTATGTTTTCATTTTGTGATGTGATGAATTTAATATGAGGTGATGACTTTATGTATGATGTTGTGATGATGGCTTTTAGGTTAGAGGTTATGATGATGTAATGGAATACATATTTGTTTTATATTTGATGATGATGGTGAAATAAATGTATGTAACAGATTAGTTGGTTACTTTAGATGTGCATGTGTATGGATAAATGATGATATAAATGTGTTGTGTGTTATGATAATATGTTTTGTGTTTGAATTTGATCATGGTGATTAGAATTTATAGATAAGATGTGGTGAAAAAAATTGAAAATGGATGTGATTAATGATGAATATAAGTAAGATTAAATGTGTTTTAGGATAGATAGATAACATATAGGTGATTGAGATAAAGAAATATACATTTGTAACAAAGCGAAGTAGGGATGAGAGATAGATGTGATAGGATCAAGGATCAAACGCAACACAATGGTGGTGATCTATAGGTATGAATGACACTACATCATATCAAGGAATGTGCAAGGATAATATGCCTCTAATCACATTAGAGGTAAACAAGAAATGGATCTAGGTAGCATTATGAGGTGCATGTGAATGAAACAAATGTTAGTATGCAACCAATGACGCTTAGTCATTCCAAAGATCACAAGGAAACATGCATGAAATTATCTCATAAACCAAATATCAACATGACAAAGGGGTTTGAGATGTAACTTGTACACAAAAAGAGGGTTCTCCAAAAGTGGTGTTCCCTAAAACAATGCCTCAACTCTAGGAAGGGGAAAGAGTAAACTAATTAATGTGGGAATTCTGCTGAAGAAAGTTGATCAATGTGGGAAGCTTTCTTAGGATGTTAATAAGATAGAAGGTTGATCAATGTAGGAAGCCTTCAAATTCCATACTAAAATAGTAGCCATACTTCGAGGGTATGGTCTAATTTTTACATAATATAGATGGCAAGAATAATATAAGATATTCGTCCTTCGAGGGATTGGTCTATTTATTTGATTTTTCTTTTGACTTTAATTTGCATGCTTTTCTTTTTTCTTTTTCCTTTACATGAACAATTTTCCTTTGAGGAGCATTCTATTTTTGATAACTTTAATTTTTGACAAGAGCATCCATGGATTTTGATTTTTACATGGGGGAAAGTTGGGAATAGCTAGGTAGACCACTTAACAGGGGAAAATGGATGTACAAGAGACACCCCTGGACCTTTTCATGGTTCCAATATGTGAATAAGAGGGTGATGGATGTAATTACCATAGATCTCTCACCAAGAAGGAGAACCTATTTATAAGGGCTATGCTACGAGCAGATCTATGGTGCCCATATTTAAGGTCACATCTAGGAAGTGACGATAGACCACATAATGCCAAATCATCATGATGAGAGATGGAAGGGGCTAAGATGGAGGAATGATCCAAAGATATGACTAAATTCCACTGGTAGACATTCTAATAATAGAATGGTCACATGTGTAATGCATTAAGCGGTTCCACTTCTAGTTTACCATTAAAGGAGGCCAATCGATAGGCTCTCGATCCATACTTATGTGTAATAATGTATGGTCTAATCCAGTTAGGGGAAAACTTTCCACATTGGCTCCTTTCTAAAGTGGTGACATTCGATGACAAGGTCATCGATGTTAAAATCACATTAGGATAGGATATGAATAGAGTTGTAGGCAGTGGAGATGGAAACTATGCATTCCACTAAGGAAGTGAGGAAAATATGTGTCCTAGCTAACGAGACAAAGAGATGGTTATTTAAGATGAAAGTATGATGCCTAAAGGGGAACACAAATATCACCATGAAAGTGGACTTAGGATGAGAGTAAATGGTCCCCCAAGAGAGGTGTTTTCCAAATTTCTCATTTTTAATGAATTCGATGAACTAGCTACTAAACAAATTAGCAACTCGGAAGTGATAGAGGGTTTATATTACATCGAATGTGATACGGGTGATAGATGGTTGATTCTCGTTGTAAATTGATATACCTGTAAAAAATAGAACAAAGATGGATTATATATATATGTGTGTGTTGGGGGGGTTCTGACAATGTGGTTCCAAGAAGTGATTAGCTTCCTTTCATGGATGTCAACCCCCATTTGTTTAGAAAGAGTGATGTAAAGGATGAGATTGTAGAAACAAGAATATCATTGATTTTGGAAAGATGGCGAAAATTGATATAAGAACTAATTAAATGAAAATAATCGTAAATTTATTATTACTTGAGTACGGAAAGATGGCAGAAATTTATCTAAGAACTAATTAGATGAAAATAACTATAAATTGACTATTACTTGTCGGATCGACAATAGCAGGTGCGTGCAAAGATAGGTCAATAGTGACACAGGAGGGCAGATCTGGATTGTAAGATGAATATGCAGACCTAAAGGGTCTAAATTCCAACTAGAGGATGATAGGAGCCTATGTATGATGTGAGTAATCTGCAGGAAAGAACCGAGAGAGCAAACCCCAGGAAATGGTTGAAAACAATAGTAGAATAAGTCTATTTGGAAAACTTATCTGAGTTGATAGTGATCCATTGAGTCGAGTCGAGATGAGCTATAGCATAATTGGATTAAGACAAGGATTAATGGATGAGAAAGATAACCTGCAAGTAAAAATTCTAAAGGTGAAGGTTGTTGGAGCAGCTCTTAAGTGTTGTTGTTGATGGTCTGATCCTGTAAGAGATTAAATACGAGAAATACCCAGATAATATGATAAAAATCTAAATAAAGAAACATGATGATAATGATAAACCTCACGATAGATGATCGTGAGTGATGCAAGAACACTAAAAAGATGTCTAGAAGATCATGGATGTCTCAAAACTTCGAGGCATGAGGAAGGATGCTCAAGTTGAGTGCAAGTTTGAGAATTGCATGCATATAATTTCTAATGATCATATTGGAAAGAAAACACTCGAGTTTATAGAGGGTCGACGGTGGCTAGGATGGGTCGCCTCGACTATAGGAAATTTTCCTAATAGGCATGATTTTTTTCTTTTGATGGGATTTTGGTGTTTTTAAAGATTGGGTGAGTGCTTTAAATCATGTAGGTGGGATTAGGTTTCTTGGGGATGAATTTAAGTTAGTTAGGGCATAAAAATAGATAGGATAAAAGCTAGAAAAGTAAGGTGATGTGTGTGTAGTATAAAATCATCCTAATTAGAAAGTTGGTTAGGGCAATGGATGAGGATTAATTAATTAATTAATGGGCATAAAGATTAATATGGATGGGATAATTAGGCATGTAAGATATTAAAATGATTAATTAATTAATGTTACTTAATTAATTAATGAGGATTAGATGGGCATTTAATTAAATAAGGGGATGATTGAATAAATATGCACACACGGGTGATGAGGGTATAGATACTTTGAATTTGGGTATCTACATTTTGCCCCTTTTGTTGAGTGGTTTGGGCTAGCAAGCTATGAGACAAAAATAAGAAGGGTTGGATGAGGATAAATGATTGATGATAAGCTCCCCCTCAAACAGGGGATCGATGACGTCAAGGGAAATCAATGACGTGTTTGAAAAGGTAGATGAAAAAGGGCGGGTGGGTGAAAAAGGATGGGTAAAATGATTACCAAGGCAAGATGCCCCAGGTAAAAGGATTCGCAATAATGATGAAAACTATGGCGGTGACTCCAATATCACATTGGTAGGGGATAATTGTGGTCTTAACGGAGATGAAAAACAACGTTCTATGGACCAGTGAGTGGGTGAAGATCACTACAATATGGATGCAAGCTAGGATGACCAACGGGTCATAGGAAAGTCATCAAAGTATGTGCAACTATATGTGAAAGGTATGTGAAATCCTTTGTACATGAGGAATTGAACGAATAGGTATATGTCCACAAAGGATGAGGATGAATGATATGGTGTCCAATGAGACACGAAAAATGGTCGATAAGGAAAAATTAAAAAGTGAATGATGAAGTAATATGCCCCAAAGGGGGAAGGTATGGCCACAAAGGCAAAAAAAAGGAAAAAGGAAAAGTCAAATATGCCCCAAGTGGGGAAAAGTATGACCACAAAGGAAAAAAATGAAAAGGGAAAGTCAAATATGCCCTAAGTGGGGAAAAGTATGGCTGCAAAGGAAAAAAAGGAAAAAGGAAAAGTCAAATATTCCCCAAGTGGGGAAAAGTATGGCCACAAAGGTGGAATTTGATGAAAAATAATGGTGCCCCAAGGACGGGCATGAATATGGCCACAGTGGACTTGATATAATGAATGTAATGCCCAAATGGGAAGATGAGTATGGCCTCAAAAGAGGACTTCATACATGGATTAGATAGGATTATAAAGTAAAATTCCCAAAAGAGGAATGATTATGGCCATGAGGTGTGGACTTAGAGAATAGATATGATTAACATGCTTGAAGGAAAAGGAAATGGCCACAAATGTGAACTTAGAGAGTTATATATGCCCATAGGAAGAAATAGTTTAAAATGTTGTCTGAAAAATTCTTAGAGGAAAAAAGAGATGACCACAAGTGTGGAATTAATGGTCAACAATAAATGATGCCCTAGAAAGGGATGCAAGAAAGAGGAGAAATCCCAAAATGGTTACTGCTAAGGCCATTGACGGTGACTGAGGAAAATTGATGATGACCCTAGGGTTTCAACGGTAACTAGGTGTTGTTGGGCTATATAAGCCCTGGGGTTCAGCCGAAAATGCTCATTTTCACTTGTGAAATTGATGAGACATAGCAAAGTGAGAGAAGAGAGCGAGAGAATGGAGGCCATCGGAGTGTGAGGAATCACTAGAGGGTGTGAAGGATGGTGAATAGCAAAATTCACCTTTAGTTTTCATTTAGTTTCATGTCTTATATATTTTTCACATTTTTTGTAAAAATTGGATGATGTCAAGGGCGGTTTGCAGTGACCCAGGTGGGTTGATGTCAGCCGGGTCTTAAGGCAGGTCGATTGACCCTAAAATGCATCGACCTAACCTAGGTCGGCATCATTAGAGTTAGATTGGCTAAAAATGGATTTATATGTACTTTAATACACTTTGGATGGATTTTGGATCAGGGGTTTAATATATGCATGCTTTGTTTATGATTGCGGGAAAAGAGAGACCCTATATCGAGATATCGGTGTCAACTCTATATGAGCATATTAGAGGGGATGTGACAAATGCCGAGTGGGATCATCTATCTACAGTTGGACTAGGAGGATTTAGACATTATCAGAGGATCCCATGGGATGTGGGGCTTATGATTGCTTTGGTTAAGAGGTGGGATAGGCAGAAATGTACATTTTGGTTCAAGACAGGGGAGATGACTATCACCCTGGAGGATGTGTATTCGATTCTCAGGTTTTTGATATAGGGGAGAAGATAGTCCCATCACTAGTGATGATAGATTGGAAGTTTTGACATGGCTATTCAGAGTCGATGCACCCCACATCAGGTTTTCTTTAGGGACATTTTCCTATGAGGAAGGTGCGAGGTGGGAAGCATGCATCCGGTTGATTTGCATAGTGATGATGACGGTGTTCTACTATGCTTTCTTTGGACTCATGAGGAGCTCGGCTTCCATGGGCATTGGCCCGGGTGTAGTGGCCGATATTGTTGATCACCAGACTGTCTTTTCATTTGGGACCACCTGTTAGCTTAGGTTTACCATGAGCTATCTAAATCTAGAGTGGGTAGGAGGTCAGGGTTGGATGTAGGATTCTTGCTACATTGTTGGGCTTATGAGCATATTGTTGTGATTTATTATACGAACTTTAACTACTTCCTAAAATTGAAGAGATATTTGTATTGTCTAGTTTTTAGGTGATCTAACACCACGACAAAAAGTAGTGTAGAGAGGAAAGTTTGGTGTTATCCTCTAACCTTTAACTACTCCTCGAAATAAAACACCACTACAAAATGGTGTGTAAAAACACAAATGCTAAGGAAAAACTACAATGTAAAATCCATTTGTAGACACCAAATTTGGGTCTTACGACGCCCTTTACCCCGTATCTCATCCCGCAACCTAACCCTAACTCACCACCTAAAACCTTACACACCTAATGATTTATTAATTACATTATAATTAATAAATCCACATCTCAAACCCACCACCTCATCTCGCCACCTCACCATGACCTAGCCCTAACCCTAAACCAACCTAAGTAAGACCTATGACTTGGTCGGACCCACATCCATGACTCATCACCCCTCACCGCACCAAAACAGGCCAAATAATGACTTGACCAAGCCCACAACCCAGATCCTCGGGAGAAAAGGAGGGAAAGATGGTTGTTTTACTAAAAATAGCCACTTTGACCTAACCAACATCGGTTCCTACTCGACCACCGTCGGTTACATAACCACCATCGGTTCCCTATTAATGACCTCCCCCAACCAAAAAGAGAGGATCCGGAATTCATTTGGGGAGGAAAAGAGAAGTGAAACATGCGAGAAGAGGTTGCGAGAGAGAGGATCGAACCAAAGACTATAAGCCGAACAACTAGATCACTGTCACACTCATCTAAGCATTTGGAAAGACAGAGGATAGCTTCATCAGCTCACTTTCCATTATCGGATCATCTCAAATAAGCCTTACCGTCACCACCACATTCTTTGGACCTCTATCTTCATTGGGAACTAGTAAGTAGTATCTTGCATGTTTTAAAATACCATTTCTAGCACTTTTAGTTCATAATACAACTGACTTCTATTCAAAGCCCCTAAATCATTTCCCCTACCGATATCGGTTATCTTCTACGATCTTACGGTGTTATAACCGATCGGTTACTCGATGACCGCATCGGTCATTGTCGATTATATCAAAACTAGCCTTTCCTCTATTGCTTTTAACGAGATACCTAAATCGTGATTTCGTAATAACTTCGTGTTTATCATTTGCATTAATTCGTATTAAAAGGGGAAGTGACCACCTTCGAAAGGAAGTCTAATATTTCACAGGCCGAGCGGTTCCCTCACTTATTGTCTAACTAAAATCTAGTGGTCTTGTGTTCTTATTTACAGGTAGTCCTTCCCAGGACAAAAGGAGTTCTCCACGATCGATCTCGATCTCTCTCTACGTGCGCGCACACCTTCCCAACACTCAGCGGGTATTCCTCCTAGCCCTAACCCCTTATCTATTTCTCAAGAGAATGAAAGGATAGAAGAAACTCTATTCTAGAACTGAAATTGCAATGCGAAACATTTTGCACACCCGGTGGGACTTGAACACAGGTATTCTACCCGTTCTCGGATCTCGCTCTGTTGGCCAATGGATCACGCACATTTTGGCACGCCGGTGGGACCCTTTTTGGGTTTCTTTCTTTCTTGCTTTCTTTCATATAGGGAGCACACTTGCTATTTGTTTCTTTCGCTAAATATTCACAAAATATTTTGTCATTTTGGTAAAATAATGTCTTTCTTTCATATCTTTGCATTCGTGAAAGTCATCTTCTTTGCTTCATTGAATATCATTTTCGATTTGGGTTTAAAACACGTGCATCACATTCTTGCTTGTTGTTTTTAATTATAGTGAACGTAGATTAAGTAACAGGTCGTACACGTGGGGGTGATATCCATGGTATTGACGAGAAATTAATCTTACTCTCACTACACAAGACATACCAAATCACATCATAATCAATACAACGGCTCAAACTTCCTCCCTTTCCGCGGTATTCCTCCGCCCGATTGAGGTAGCCTTATGAGCCAAAACAAACTTGACATCTCCCTTAGGTCTTTCGTTTAGGATTGACATCATCTGGCGTCTAAGGCATAAGCCCAAAGTGATTAAAAACTAATCCTAGGGTTAGTCTCTTGATTTGCTTGTGCATCTTGCTTGTTTTTTGTTTCTCTGTCATACACTGCTGTTTTAGTGATCACTTGAGACGGTTTGGTAGGTATATTAAGCATTGTTATCCCCAAACCAGTAGCTTCTTACATCCTCTCTTTGCTTCCACAGTGACCGACACCGATCCTTTACTACCGACATCGGTTAACTGACCGACGGTGGCTACATTATGACCGACATCGGTTATCTGACCGATATCGGTTACTGTGTTTAATAGTTCTTGACACACTAGCAACCTATCAATTCCAACATTTTGTTGTTGTTTTCATTCCGGATTGATTAAATCCTGCTTGTGTCTTCTTGTCCATGGTTGTTATCACCTAGAAACAAGCTGCAGCCATGGTTTCACATGCCTGTTCCGTGCCTTTACCTGAATCACCCCCTTCACATCCTATGGGGGATCCTACGGATACCAAGTAATTTTCCTAAGATCCCTGTAGGAGATAAGGAATTTGCCAAATTTTTGGATGCTAATCCTAGCGCTATACAATATTATTTGGCTCATACCCCTGACCGTACACGACGCGGTCGGCTCCTCATGTATGCCTATTAGTATCGCCACTCACTTAGCCCCTTCCCCACCTAATAACTCCACCTCACCATCTTCATCCTTAGTCCCATCTCCTAGCTCAGCAGCTTCGGTGGTTCATACTGCACCAATTGGTTTTCCTTTCGTTAATCCGGGACCCCACATATCACTACCGTCCACTAACCCTACCTCATCTCTCTCACAGACTGTCTCTTTCATAACTTGCTCCCTGCCACCTATACACACGAGCTTTCCCTCACAAGCTCCGCCCACCTTTTCATTTCCACACACTCATCCGGTGGCCTCAACCTCTTATATAGGACACCCTTATTCAGCTGCCCCAACACATTCATCACCATTATCTTATCAACATTCAATCCCACCATTTTCTAGTAGCGGCTCTTACACCAATCCTCCTCTATTTACAACGGCGGTGCCATCATCTGACCCACCAATGATTTAATCAAGCGGATGATGGACAAGATGCAAAATCTTGAGGCTTCTATTTCAGGAAGTCGTAACACCCTGACATATGAGAAAGTTTGTCGGGAGCCTATTCATCCTTCTGTCCCCCTTCATACATATCCTCCTCAATGGGAATTACCGAAATTTACTCACTTTAATAGTAAGGAGGACCCCAACAACACTTGCGATCGTTTAGAATTGCCTACTTCTCGATTGCTCATGATGATGCCTTCTACTCGTACCTTTCCCATGTCCTTATCGGGACTGCCTTGGAGTGAGTGCAGTCTTTGCCTTCCCGGCATTCAATTTTCTCCTTTAACCGGATTAGCCCAATCTTTCTTGGATCACTTCTCCATCAATATTGCCAAGAAAGTATCCATTACCGACCTCTATGCCATCCGAAAATTTGAAGACGAGTCTATCGCGATTTCGTTGGACGATGGCGGGGCCTCATCAACCAACTTACCTATGTCTTACCTCGGGCCAAGCTCATCGAACTCTTTACACGGGCTGCGCTAAGCTGTTTTCTCCCACCCTCCAAATTCAAACTTTCCGCACCTTTGATGAGGCCTTTACTATGGCTCGAAAACTAGAGATTCGAGCCTTAGAGGAAGAGAAATTGAGTTTACTGCAACAAAAGATCAAATTTTCGGACCCAAGACTCTACCACCAAACCCAACACCACCAATTCTCACACATCGGCTACTTCAAAATCAAAGAGTGTCATACACGTGTGAGGTAAAATTTCAAGCAGCTGCAATACCCACCAAAAGCCACCTATAAGTATAAAGCCGAGCCCATAAATTATACTCCTTAGGAGAAACTTATGGTGTGATCTTAGACAAATTGCTTAAAGCATGATCTATCACCTTGCCTCTGTTAAACCTCACTCCGGGTTTGATTCCACCCGTCTTTATTCCTTCTTGGTATAAAGAAAATGACTTACCTTAACTTCCATCGTGTGAAGGGACACAGATCCACGAGCTGCAAGATGTTGAAAAACATAGTGCGGAAATGGTTGATGCGGGGATATAACTCTCGATAATCCTAATGCCCCGCTAATCGAAATTTAAAAATCTTCAACAAACCATTTCCAAACCATGCATCTAACATAACACACATCAAGAACACCGTAGCCGAGGAGAAGAGTGTGCATGAGATCCATGAGATTTTCAACTCCCAACCAGGGCTTCCATTGAGGAAATTACGAATCAAGCTTCTTCACCAACACGGGGATTTTCACCCCCTTTTCCTTCATCGGGACAACGGGGCGGTCCGTTATTCCTTTACCTATAAAGGAATTAACCACCCGAGTTCTCTTCTCACAACTAAACTTTCTTACACCACATCCCTGCAAGATTGTGAGCGGATGTTATCTAACTTATCTATTTCCCAAACATCTCCTTCCACCACTCTTACTGCCAGCGAATGAAGAAGGCTTGCCACTTTTGTCACCACCCTTAGAGGAGAAACCCCTTGAGCCTACATCACCAAACTCCTCAATCATAACAGATCCCCTCAAACATGCCCTCCTACCTATTAGTTCTTCATCACCTAAATCTTTCCAATGACAGGTTGACCTCTTAGTACCCATTGATACGAGCCTATTTACCCCTTGTATCACACCCACGGTGGACCGAGAATCACAACCCATCTCTCTTCCATACCAAATTTCTTGTTCACACGTGAAGAGTGGCATCCCTTAGAAGATAGGCGAGCCTTATGGGAGTGCTTGAGTAAACCCTACTCTACTCAAATGTAGATGACTAATCCAGACACCTCTACCATATACCCGAGGTGTTTCCAAAAGCTCAAAATGCCTATGTCTCACCTTCACCCCCTCATCTCTATCAAATCCCTCAGCCATCTCTATCAACCTAACCAAGCCTTCCCTTATGCTTGGGACTTCACCAATTCTAGCACGAGACACCCACCTAAAAATTTAGATTTATCCAAAAATACGCCATCAATCCTCTGAGAGACAGAGACCCAATCTCCTCGAGTCCAATCTATACCTCTTCCACAACAAAAACCCTCACCCCGATCACACCAATACAACGAGGCTCGGCTTCACCTTCACCATCACACCTACCTTCTATATTAGGGCCTCACCCCTCCACCTTGCCACAATACACCTTGCCTCCCAAATCTTCTTTAACACGACCTATACCTTTTGCACCCCTACGAGACACTCACGGGCGTATCAACACCGTCGCCCCAAGTATCTCACCTACACACCACCTAAGAAAACTCAATCATCGAAGGACTTGTTTGTTGTCGCTCCTCTTTCCCCGTGGTTATTTCCTACCACCAAGTTAGGCTGGGCCTCATCATCTAACCATTAAACATAACTTCAAGTGCGAAGAAACCACGCCTAGTTAAAACCACTCATCAAAATCCCTTGCCTAAATCACCACCTACTACGAACCACTCGCACTCCAACCCTTTCCAAAACAATCAAAAATCTACCCCACTCAATCAGCGACCTCATCCTCATCTGAATTTGACCCACTCAAAGGATCTTACTCCAAGATCCTTGATATGTTGGTAGGGGATGCGACCATTTCCCTACCCCCGCTCAGACTTTATGATCCATCTAAACCTTGACCTATAGGTTATGATGAATCTAAAATATGTGCTTACCATCACACACCAGGACACAATGTAGAAGGATGTAAAGCTTTGAAAGCCATCCTTCACCAGTCACCTATCTCGGATAGACAGCCTAAGAAAGACAATTTACGGAGAGAGAAGCCCTTAGCTTCGATTCCTTCTCCTATACCACCTGTCCCCGCCTCGCCAAAATCTATCATCATTGCAACCCCGCCTCTTGAGAACAATGACTTATCCCCGCCATCTTCCTCCTCTTGTATTCATGAGATCAACATGATTAACATTGCTACTCGAGGTCAGAAAAACAATGGAAAAGCTAAAGAAAGCACACCTACGGCCTCTCTTTCTCCTTCTGCCATCCCGATCACACCACCACCAAAAGTGGTCATTCATGGCCCTACCTATCCCATCTCTGATGGAGTTTCCCACCGCACCATGACCAAACAACTTCACGATCTCTGTCAAAATGACACTCTATGATCTCATTCAAACATCCGAATTGCATCGACAAGCTTTAATTGAGATCCTTGAGGGATAGAGGTCTACCTAACGAAACCTTTCCCGTCGCTTTCATTTTAACACCCAACCACGCCGCTTCTCTCACCAAACAACCTACCTCCACAACCACTTACGTCCATGTATGCAATGACCGCTACTATCATTTTTTTCAAGAAGAAATTGTTGTCTTTGGTGCGAAGATCCGGATCCCGCTCTTTTCATCTCGGCTTACGTCCCCGGGACATCCAAGTACGTCGTGTTATGATCGCGGGGTGCTAGCCTAAACATCATCTCTTCCAAGCCTTCCAGCGGATGAATATTCCTCCTAGTTTGCACTGTGTGCCAACCCCACCATGTTGCATTCATTCAATGATGCTATTACTTCTACCTTAGGCACCGTGATCCTTAACATTCATGTAGGGCCACGTACCTTACCTGAACTCTTCTATGTCCTTGAGGATAATTCCAATACAACATATTATTAGGCCGTCCTTGGATCCGAGCTATGGGATGCGTTCCCTCCACCTTACATAGATGCATCAAATTCGAGTATGAGGGAAGTCATACACCGTCAAAGCGACTTCCCCCTGTAAAACTTGCGATATGTTATATCGCCATAATGATGTGCTTGTACCAATCAAGGCACCCATTGATCTAGCCCAACCATCTACTTCACCACGCCTCCACCATCCACCTTAACCACACTCACACCCTCAACCAATGAACCCACTTTGCCGCGAATACCACTTCCTTCCCCACGGAAAAATCCCAACTTCAGACCCCTTGGTAGATGTTTTTGGCGCCTTACACTAGGGAATACCACCTATACAACGTTAGCACCTTTCATACCCCACGGGAGTACGGACGATTACATGCACATCCTACCTATGACCATCGTGTGGGAGGTGATCTCCTACGGACCACCTAATTGCCGCACCAACCTAACACATGGGGGTGTTGACACATCCTCTGTCACCCCAGAACCTCCCCCTTGGTATGGTTCCCTTCCATCTGATTTTCAATATCTAAGCAACCATCTTTTTTTCCTCACCTTCTGACGCGTTGTGCTTGGAAGGGTTTTATTTTGGTCTTTATGAACAAGGCCGACACACGATCATTCCCGTAACTACCCACAAACACAAAGATCGTCGTGGTCTTGGATTTTTTGAACCACTACACCAGAAGAAACCTCATGTCGATTGTATCCGGGAAAACAATGACATCACCCCTTCAACCATCATCGCTCACTTTTCCATCTTCACCTGACGAATCGATAGACCGGAATTTATCCCTCCTAACTTTTTTTTCATGAATGCTATCTTCTTGGGTCCTCTCACTTATCAGCGCGATAGTGAGGACCCATCTTCATCCCCCTTTTGTATCTAGATATGATTGAAGAAGATTCACCTTGATTAATGTTGTGGAGTGCCGGATGATGACTCCATCCTCACCTACCTTAGTGCGAAGACTCTTATATTCAAATGCCTTACCATCGACACCCAAACTATGTTGAATGAATCGACTATAGAAATCAACATCCACACGGATGATGATCCTCACATTGTAAATATCGGACAATCTCTTGACGCATTAGAACAAGCCACCTTCACTACCTTCCTCCTCCGTGCTCGCAATCAAGATTTTGCTTGGTCCCTACGCCCACATGCCAGAATCGATCTTGACATTGTTTTCCATAACATCACTCTAAAACAAGACTCTAAACCAGTTAAATAGAAAGCGAGAAAAATACATCCACGCATTGCCCTCTTGGTGAAAGAAGAGCTTCAACACACCTTCTTTACTGTTTCTTTCATCTTACCTATTGACTATCCGCAATGGATTTCTAATGTCGTACACTGTCACTAAAGCGACGGGGGGACTTGAGATATGCACGTTTTTGGGACCTTAACCTCTCTTACCCAAAGGATGACTTCCCCTTACCTAGCATTGATCAACTTGTTGATCTCACTGCATGCCCATGAGATGCTTCTCTCATGGATGGCTTCTCGGGATACAATCAAATTTTAGTAGCCCCATCCGATCAACATAAAGCGCCTTCATTACCCCACTGGGGACCTTCTACTATCATGTCATGCCATTCAGCCTTAAGAATGCTTTGGTGTGACCTATCAATGACTATGACTTATATTTTCCATGACATTATGCACACTATCCTCGAGGATTATGTCAATGATCTTCTTGGAAAATCTAAACATCACAGTGAACATCTCGATGTTTTAACCATTATTTTCAATCACCTATTACAATATTGTGTTCGTCTTGACCAAAGAAATGTGTCTTTGGTGTCCTTTGAGAAAAACTCCATGGCTTTATCGTCTCTTTGCATGGCATTGAGGTCGACCCAGCTAAAGTCAAAGCAATCCTAGAAATGCCCCCACCCACTAACCTCAAATAATTACATAGTTTGCAAGGAAAAATCCAATCTATCCATCATTTCATTTCACAACTCTCGGACCGATGTCAACCTTTCCATCATCTCCTTAAAAAAGACAATGTCTTTGATGGAGCGAGGAATGCCACCAAGCCTTTGAGGCTCTTAAAGCTTATCTCTTGCAGACCACTGTGCTTATCCCACCTCAGGACGATCGCCCTTTCTACCTTGACCTTTCTACCACCAACCATGTTGTAGGAGCCATGCTACGCACACCGTGACTCTAAGCATCGAGAACAAGCAATTTATTACATAAGCCATACTCTTGTGGATTACGAGACTAGGTATACACACGTAGAAAAGTTGTGCCTAGCCCAATCATTTGTGGCCACCAAACTCGACATTACCTCCTGAATCACAAAACTTATGTCATCACCAGCACGCCGATTTGGTTCGCCAAACTCCTCACCTTCTAACGTACATAAGAGGTAAGCACCATTTCCGTAGTCCTTCATGACTCGGTATGGGCTGACCATTTGGATCGGAACTTCCTTCCTTCGCCGGTCTTTTTGTCGATCCGGGTCTAGTCTTAGAACTAGATCACCTTCATATATATCGCGTTCATAAACCTTCTCGTTATACTACCGACATTCGGTCGGCATAAGCTCTATGCCCATTGCTCGAAAGCATCTATCCTAATTTCATCTAGGCTTTACGGTTGGGAAAGGCGTGCTTCTCTGTAAGCGTCTTCATCCGAATCCCTTGTAGTGAAATGCGGAGGCTAGGTATTTCGACCTCAGCGAGAAAGCTGCTGTTTGCCCCAAATACTAACGAGAAAGGAGTTGCTCCGTTGGTGTTCTTATTGAGGTTTGGTGGGCCCACAAAGCCGGATATAACTTCAAATGCCAATCTCGCTTGTTTTCTTTCACCATTTTAAGGAGAATGGCTTTCAATGTTTTGTTTGTTGCTTCAGCCTGTCTGTTGGCTTGGGGATAATACAAGGAAGCCGTATGATGGCTTATTTTAAATTTACCGCATAGTTCGCAAACTTCTTCATTTTTGAAAGAAGTTCCATTATCGAGATAATGATTTGTGAGATCTGTACACTGTAAATGATTTGATTCAAAATGAACTTAGCGATCACCGAACAGTACGATGTAGCAGAGGCATGGCCTCCACCATTTGGTAAAATATTCAGTGGCCGTGATTATAAAATTATGGCCGTCTATGGATGAGGGAGAGAATTTCCCTATTAAGTCTAGGCCCCATGTAGAAAAGGGCCATGGAGTAGCGATTGGTTGCAGAGCTTGTGCTGGCATGTGGATCTCGTGGGAGAATTCTTGGCACTTATGACACCTGTGTGCAAACTCTATCGCGTCATGTTCTAGAGTGGGCCAGAAATAGCCCATTCGATGTATTTTTCAAGCGGTGGCATGGCCACCGAAGTGGCCTCCACATATACCGCTGTGGGATTCATGGAGAATCCTTTTGGACTCTTCTGTGTCAACACACCTTAGGAGCATTCCATCGAATGCTTTTCGATAGAAACACCTTTCTCTCTATAATGACGTATTTAGCTACGATTATGCGTAACCACCTTCTTTGTTGCGGTGTAACTACCTCCGGGTACGTATGGTCCATGATATAATTAATGATATCAGTGTACCAAGGGCATTCAGAGATAGCAGGTCGAGTTTCGATGTAATATACGCATTCATCTGGAAAGTCTAAATCTACTAAATCGCCTCCGTCTAATGGGTTGTCAGCTAACCAATCCGCGATGATTTGTCCTTTAACCGACTTCTGATTTACAAATGTTAATTCGAACTCTCCCATTAAGGTTATAAAACGTCCAACCTTTTTGGACAAGGACCCTTGTGTGAGAAAAGTCCGTAAATGGTCCGTCTTTACCATGACCTTTGTTTCTTGATTCAGCATGTAATGTCTTAGGCGTTTAGTAGCAAAGACTATGGCAAGGCATTCTCGTTCTGCCTGTGTATAGCATGTTTCATAGTCGAGCAGTGTTCGGCTAATGAAATAGATTACACGTTCTCTCTTGTTATTGTTTTCTTGGGCCAACATACAGGCCAACAAGACATTGGTAGCTCGCGAATATAGGATTAACGGGCGATCCAACTTAGGTGGCATTAGCGTAGGTGGTGATAACAGAAAACACTTAACTGCATCAAAATCTTCATTGCAATCTTGGTCCAATCAATGCTATAGTCCTTCTTAAGTAAATTGTTGATTGGATGAGCAGCGAAAACTTAGATGCAGGATAAATCTCGGATTGCACTTTTCCGAGAAATGATCGATTTGATTCACTCGAAGGTGGGACCATTTCGAGGACAGCCGAATCTTGGTTGGATCAACATCGATCCTCGTGACGATATGATGTAACCTAGGAGCTTTCCTCTGTTACACCAAAGACGCATTTCTCTGGATTTAGCGTGACTCAAGTATTCTATTAGGCGTGAAAGAATGACGCGAGTACTTGAGATGGTCATGATGTTTCTTAGCTTTGTGATATAAGTCATCTACGTAGGATTCCATGATTTTATGAATTAGATCGTGAAATACGTATGTCATGGCCCGCTGAGTACGTAACACTTGGCGTTCTTGAGACCGAATGGCATAACAACAGCGTAGCGAATAGGTTCCCCAGGAGTTATAAACGTAGTTTTAGCTTGATCTTGCTCGAGATATTCTGATTTGATTGTATCCTAAGAATCCATCCATGAGAGACAAGATTTCAAAACCGGTTGTTGCATCAACAATAACATCTATGGATGGTAATGGGAAGTCGTCTTTAGGACACGCTTTGTTGATATCTCGAAAATCTATGCGAGATGTGTATCTTTCCATTCTTCTTGAGAGCGGGAACAATATTAGATACCCATTGGGAGTAGTCAACTGGCTTGATGAATCCTACCGAAGGAGTTTTATTACGTCCTCTTTTACCATGAGAGCTACTTTGGGCTTCATGGGTCTTGATTTTTGTTTAATTGGCTTTGCATCGATTTAGTGATGAGGTTGTGTACATGTGAATGTGGGGTCTGCACTCTGTCATCTCTTTATAATTAAATGCAAATGCCTTTTGATGTTCTTTAAGAACTGAGTATGTATTTCCACTTCTTAAGGGTTAACAAAGAACCTAGTTTCAATATTCTTGGTTCATCTTTTGTCCCGATGTTGACATCGATTGTTTCTTCTATTAAAGAGGTGTTACCCTCTTTGAACTCGAGTGGTGCTTAAGGTAAATGTATATCATCCCCGTTTCCTGTGCGTATATGCCGGTTCCATTTGTGAGGAAGATCCGTTACGGGATTTACGAAGTAGGAAGGCGAATGTGGAATCGGGGATAAATCTAGCATGTGATAGGAGAGATGTAGTGTTGCATAGGCATTTAAATAATCCAAAGTAGCTGCATCATTTCCAACATGGTCTAGGCGGTAGATTCACTTCCGCTTGAAGAGGATTTTTCATTGTTTTTATTAATGGTTTGTCACGAATGGATCTTTGTGAAGTGAGTATCTTCTAGCTCATTTCTTGGAGTAAAACGTGATCTTTGAGGTTCTTTATTGAATCGGCGAGAAGATTTTTCTCTCGCGGGATTGCTTCAATGGATATGAAGTTAAAAGCCTTGCTTAAATCTAATACAAGACACTTTTGTAGAGTTGTAAATGTTCGGCTTTAGTTTCATATACTTGAAACTTGGTTTGTCACTAATTTTGAGTCTCCCAAGACTGCGAGGTTATCAATACCAATTATTTTGGCTAAGGTGAGGCCAAGGAGAAGGGCTTCGTACTCGGCGCCGTTGTTTGTGCATTCAAAGTTTAACTTAAAAGTGAATGGGAGGACTTTCTCCTCGGCGAAGTAAAATTATACCGCCCCGCTCCATAGTGACATTTAGCTCCATCGAAATGGAGAGTCCAATGCTTAGCCGGAGTATAGATGTTGGGGCATCTGTTTTGTTTGTGCACTCTACTTCTATCATACAAAGATCCTCTGTGTGAGGAACCAACACCTAGGAAAATCCATGCCCTCTTGAATCGAATGGTAAGAACATTGGTGAATCTTGTTCTATCAATTCAACGATTTTCGCAGTAGTCCCTAATGATAATCTTTTTCTTTAGTTTTACCTTTAGGGGTTGGAATTGTTTTGGCTATCTTTGGTAGTTTTAAGATCCGTCGTAGGTATCAACTTTTCCTCTGGCTTTGGGTCAGAGGGTTTATTAAGTTGGTTTGTTGGAAGTTCAAATTCTGAGTGCACCCCTGGTCTTTTCTTTAAATCAGCTAGGTGAAAATCGAAAGGTTTTGGATCGCACTTTGGCTACAAATACCTTTCCCGGATCTGCATGAAGAATCTTACTTCTTGAAATAGCGTGGAAGGGATTGCCTTCATTCGATGTATCCAAGGTTGGCCGAGGATCATATTATAGTTAGTTTCCCGATCTATAATATAAAACTCGGTCAAGATGGTTTTGGGCCCTAAGGTGACCGGCAGTATTATAGTTCCTATCGAAGTGGCTTTAAGGCTATCATAGCCTCTCAAGGTATTTCGTGTAGTGGAACAGTTTGTTTCTCCATATCCAAGTTTTTGGAGGAAAGAGAAAGGGACTATGTTAATTGCAGCCCCATCGTCAACCATTGCACGTTTTACATAGTTATTATAAACCCACACTTGTAAGTGTAAGGTGGAGTCACCTCGGCGTGCGATCTCAGCATCTATGGGCATTTACTTATTTCAAAGATGAATTCGACATCCTTTTCCGGCTGCCCCGGAGGGTGGATATTAAAATCTACGTGATTTACTTGTGTTTCAGGAGGTGGAGTGATGTTAATTAGATGGCCTAGACCTAATGATTCTAAAAGAGCAGCTCTGTGAGGGGGAGAGTTCTTTAGCAAGTCCAAAAATGAAATGTGTGAAAAGGTCTTTGTTAGGTCGCTAATTAAATCATAGGCACCGATGGGTTTTTTCAACTATTTTCTAACTCTTATCTGTCTCTGCGCAGATGACTTGGGCTCGGTTGAGAGAAATACTCTCGTGTTCTTGTTATAGCTTCGATAGGTAGTTCAGCGTCTAATTCTACCAAACTAACTATCTTGGGTCTTGGTTGAGCTCCCAACTGTGGCGCAACTGATGGATTTAATGAAGTCGAGGCTTCATGATCATTGTTTCCCGTCATTGCACCTTTGTTTGTTCCGGTTGGATTCAGCCTATTGCCATCATGATTTGGGAGTGGATCATTAAAGATCTTGAGGGGAGCATTCTGAGGGGAAACTGCCCCTACGAGCGTATTTGGTTGTGATGAGACGGGATCTGCCAAAAACAAGTCTGTGAAGAACTGTCTTTGTTCTTCTGGCAAGCGTTGCATAAATTTATTGTAGTCACGGCACGTTCTAGTGTCGTGACCCCGAATTTTATGGAAACCACAATAAGAATTGGGGTTGTAATTCTGCTTTGTTGGTTTGGTGTGTCTTGTGGCCTAAAATTCCGATCAAATTGCTATTATTAGACTAAAGTTTTGGAATTGTTGTTTCTGTTTTGACTTTGGTTTTGATAACCAAATGAGTTTTGGCTTGTCCTTGCATGGGATTTTGCCATTGTTGTTGTTGTTGTTGTTGTTGTTGTTGTTGTTGTTGTTGTGGATGGTTAAAATCCATTGTATTGACCATTGGGGTAAAGTTGTTGTTTCGCTGGTTGTTTGTTTGTGACGGAGTATTAACAACATTTACCCTCTTGGGCTGGTCGGTTACCCCATCCGTTGTTACCCCACGATTTTTGTTAAGGATTTTGGGTCCTTGATTGACATTTGTAGTAATTGTAACATTTTGAGTGGAGGTGATTAATCTCCCGTTTGTTCCATAAGTCTTATGACCACTATCTATCGTTGCTTGATCAATTCACAGAGCGCTCTCAAGTACTTCATCATAAGTCCTTAGTGGGAACTTCTGGACTTCTTCCTTCACTTCTCTGCTGAGAGAATGAAGGAATAAATCGCATAGTTCCATCTGATCCATGTTTGGAGCACTTGCTGATGAATAAAGAACTGTATGCCACCTCTGGATGAAATGGGTGACAGATTCATTGTGTTCTTGTTTGATATGCAAGAATTCCCTGATTCCTGTTCTCAATAGTTTGTTCATGTCAAAGGCTTTGATGAACTCTGACACGAGTTGTTTAAATGAATGTATGGAAGCTTCAGGTATTCTATAATACCAATCAAGAGCGATGCCTTCCAAGGTTTTGGGAAATATTTTAGCAACAACCCCATCCCAAGGGAGTAATTCTCGTATGGCCGTAATGCGTAAGCTTTAATATGCGCATTTGGATCTCCCTCACCCTTGAACTTGGGCAAATTAGGGAGAGGTCTTGGAAGCATGACGCTCGTATGGTGAAATCTAAGGGTTCCTTTAGATATTCTGAATAAGTCCCTATCGCATAGCTTTCGACCATTGATGGTGGTTCTTTGAGGGAGTCGTGGTGGGATAGGTTGTTGATACGGTGCAGCGTATGCGTTATGCGCTGGGCATATAGGGATGTCCTGCGTTTGAGCAAAAACATCTTTGGGAGAGGAGAACATATCTCCTTGTGGGGATTTAGAGTACATGTTTAAATAGGACGGGGTATTGTCAAGGAATGGATTGTTTGACACTAGACCTGGAGGAATAGTGTTAGAGATGGTGGGCCTTGTTGGCGTTTGTTGAGGAAATTGAGGAGGCATGCCTAACGTGCCTACTCCTGTGAGGAGATCTACTTGGCCAGAGTGGTATGGAGGATTGGAACTTCCTGTTTGTATGAACGGAGAATTTTGATTTGCTTGAGCAAGTTCTAACCCTCTCACTCTTTCTACTAACGTTGAAATGACTTCATTTGGTGAAGTCACGGTACTTTTCCTGAGCGGCGTTTGTTGTATACCCTGGTGTTGTATAGGCATGTGATAGCCTGTCATGAACTGATTGCTATCTTGCCAAGTTTCTCCGAGAGTATTTCCTATATGCAGTGGCATAGAGGTATTTTCTTGAAAAGAGATCTCGGGTTGTATTTGTAAACCTCCTACAGGTGGGTACATGCCCAGAGTGTTGTTCACTCCTAGGATAACGTGTTGATTGTCCATCATCTAAGACCAGGTATGGATCTGATTGCCTACTAATTTTTGGTCTGAGTAGCATTTGAGGAGACGAACCAGATTCTCCGGTAAACGTCATATTGTTTGAACCTAAAGGCTCTGTTTGTTGGGTTCGAGGGGTTGATCTAACTCCTCGGTTTGAAGAGATGAACTGTATCGATTCTTGGGGTTTATGTTGACAACTGATTATTTGAATAGTTTTCAACCCATACCGAGAGTGAGGGTGATGATTGGTTATTCTGTTGGGCATAGTATGCCTCAAGACCCAAGAGGGGCACTCATTGGTATGTATCGAATCCCGACATATTTGGGGGTATATGAATACCCGCAGAATAATGGGAAGGAGCGAAGGTGATTTGTGAAAGGAAACGTGATATTATGACTCCGAACGAGAAAGTAGGAAGTTTTACGTCAGCTTCACTAATTTCGTTTGTTTCACGTCGGGTTCACCAATTTTGTACGCCGGAAAAGTGACAGGCGAGCATGAGAATCTACAAGTGACTCTTCCACGTACCCGACCTCTCGAGGTCATGCCGAGACAGCCGGTGGGGGTGGAATATGCGTGGGATGCAGAAAAACTAGTTAGGTAGTCTAATGTCTTCGACACGCACTAGTGGAATTTGCGGATCTAAGGCAAAGAAGGCCCTTCTAACTTGAACTGGTGTGATAGATCGATCAGCGAGGATGACTGCTCGAAGGCTCCAATCAATATCGAGCTCGCATGATTCAATCTATGGGTTGTGGAATACGTGGAAAATGACCTGGGATAGTTTCGTGTATGTCTCTAGATAAGGTCATATGGATTCCCTGGGCTCTCTAGGTCCCATGATTGTCATACGAAATAAAATGCAATCTAAGCAGTAATGAAACAAATTCTAACTACGTGAAATAAAGCTAACATATAACTTTTATTCTTCTAAGAAATATTTTAACAATTTTAAGGAAAGCAAACTATTTTAAGCGTATCTAGAAATAATAACTAAACAATAATTTAAAACAGACAAGATAACCGAGTGTAGTTATTTTCCTGTGCGATTTGTAGAATTATTCTAAATAAATAAAATAGCTTGTCTAATCTACCTGCAAGATTCTCGATCCTACCTCAGAAGTGAGGAGTGAATCATAGTTTCTCAGAAACTATCAATCCCCACAGCTTCCCTGGCAATATCGAGAATAGAATTAAAAGTGATTAACTACTCTATTTGATATGATTCTGACTAGAAATTTGAAATTTAAAACCTGGATTCCGCAGAACAGTGGCGAATCCGATGGTGTGTGTGATCTCATCCCCTCAGTATGGTCTCTTCGTTCTTTCATGTTCACGTGGATCTAGAAAAGCGTGTAATGCTAGCACCGATAGGAGTAGATTTTAGGACAAGGACAGCTCAGAATGCAGACCGAGAATGTGAGTAGGAGAGGGATAGCGCAAGAGTACAGAGCTTGGCTTATGCGATTCCTAGCGGGATTTTACTGCGAGTCATGCAACATGAAGCGACCAGAACCTGTAACTATCCTATACGAAGAGCAAAACCTGCAACTTTAATGGCTTCCTAAGCTATTATGTTCCAATGGATTGGATAAAATAAAGACACTGCTTGCACAAGTTGGATATGTGGCTTACCAACAGCTGAATAAAGCTAACCAGGCATATAATGAATTGAACTAAGAACTCTAAGACACAACGAAAGTAAATCTACAACAAAGAGAAATCAGAGGCAAGCTTCTAACTGGATTGGATGAAATGACAGCACTGCCTGCACAAGATGGGTCATGGCTTACCAACAGCTGAACAATACTAACCAAGTATGAAATGAACTATACTATCAATCCTAAGCAAGCTAACAGACCAAACCACTGAAAATGAGAAGACTCTAACAAGGAAAAATGGTGGTCCTTTGCCTCAGCACAAGCTATGCATTTATAGGAATTCAAACACCCAAGAACCAAAACCAAATTGAACTCCTAAACAATAAACAAAGGAAAAACACTATTCCAGGGGACCAAAAACATAAATGCATGCTCAAGTCGGCAAGGAAAAGCTGGTGAATCGTGATATTTCACGCGAGTCGCGTCAAAGAACGTTTTGGAAAACGTGCACAGGACCGCCGCTCGGCGGGCAGGTGGCGGTTATAGGGACCGCCTGCCTGCAGGCGGCGGTTTCGTATCAAGGTCAAGAGGCCAAGGAAAGAGGGAAAAGAGGGGAAAACAAAGGGCGTGGGGGCTAAGCGGGGCATGCGGGATGTTAACGCATACTCCGAGGGATTTTTCGGATCCCGAACACCTTGCGAGGAGACCTGTATCATCATCGGGGCACTTGTTACACCATTTCGTAGTACAGTACCTTACAATTTTGGGTACGCATGCACTCCTCTATAAACGTGGCCGATGGTATCCTCCTTCGTTATCTAACCGGCACTGAAGTTGCTCATACCACCCAACAACTCCACGACGGACTTTGTGGTGGGCACTTTAGTGGCCTCGCCATGGCCAAGCGGATCCTTCACCTAGGATATTATTGGCCTACTCTCAATAAGGACTACTACGAATATGTTAAGCGTTGTGTTATGTGTCAACAAAATGCCAACCTTCAACATACTCTTAGCCACCCGTTACAGGTTGCACGAGATCTTTGGCCTTTCTCACAATGGGGTTTAGACCTTATTGGCGAGATTCACCCACCTTCTTCACAAAAGATCACCGTTGGATCATCACGAAGAACCGAATATTACACTAAATGGGTGGAAGTTGTTCCACTCATTTCAACCAAAAAAGAAAAAATCGTTGAGTTCATCAATCATCACATTATCTGTCATTTTGGTGTTCCTCATCGCCTGATAACAGATAATGGAAAATATTTCAAAAATAAGCTGGTACAAAACCTTTGTGACAACTTTGGTATCAAACTTAGCTTCTCATCACCATACTATCCACAAGCAAATGGACAAGCCGAATCTTCTAACAAAACCTTAACCAAAATTCTCATGAAAGTCGTTAACGATTCTGGAAAAAACTGGCATGATCACATCCCCTTTTCCCTTTGGGCTTATCGTACCAGCATTCGTACTTCCACTAATGCCACACCATTCTCTCTGGTGTATGGTACCGAGGCCATCTTGCCGCTCGAAATACAAATCCCTTCTCTCAGAATATCTCTTCAGGATATTCTCACCAATGATGACTTCCGCCAAGAGTGGTTAGCCCAATTAGAGCTTCTTGACGAGCATCGTCTTACAGCTCTTGACCACCTTCAAATTTATCAAAAGCGCATTAAGTGTGCTTATGATAAGCGAATTCATGAGCGTACCTTTAAGATTGGTGATCTTGTCCTCAAAGAGAATCAACATGTAACCAAACTAGAAAAGAGCAAACGTGGAAAATTTTCTCCTAATTGGATTGGGCCTTACATTATCACTCACACCTATGGATCAGGTACTTATCGTTTAGCTTCGCTTAATGGTAAACCTAAGCCTAAACCCCTTAATGCCTTGCATCTCCGACCATTCTACTGTTGAATTTAGTGTTACATCACTTCTTATCTACCTTGCGCTCGTCCCTTGAGCTCATTTACCACCTCATACACCTTGTTTCGTGCATCTCAAAGTAGAATCAAGCTCACATGGTTTGATCATCACCTCCTCTTAAAGATGCCTTCCCCTTTTTAGTCTGGTCCATGACTTAAAAGTTTAAAAATAACAAGTTCTCAATTATATAATTCTGGGATATTCTTGAGTCAAACTTCCTGCAAAGCTAGATGCTTCATGCCAAATCGACATCTAGACCTCTAAGATCTAAACTAGACTGCTCCCTCGAAGGACAGCTATGTGCACAACCACATCTGCTATTATAAACTAGACTGCTCCCTCGAAGGACAGCTATGTGCAAAGCCGCATCATGCTACTATAAGTAGACTAGCTCCCTTGAAGGATAGCTATACAAAGTCAGCCTCTATTAGAAGCTTCTCACATTGATTAGCTTCATGAAGACCTCAAGAAACAACAAAATGCATATCCCATATAGACTTCCCGCATCGATCAGTCTATATCCAGAAAAATAAAAGCAGTATTCAAAAGTACTTTTGAGTCATGGACTTGTCTATTTTGGTTTGGTTCTCTTCCGTCAGAATAATCACCTTATAACAAGTTCTCTCAGCCATACCATCCACCTCACCTCACCATTCTTCACAATAACAAAACTCAAGGGACGTGCGTATATCCGATATATTGTGATTATACAACTCTTTTCACCTATCGACTTCTCGCCTATGCAAGGTACCTAGGGATTCAAGCTCATCCTATGATAATACATGATTTGTTTAGCTCTTTCCAACTATGGGACATTTTTGCCTCTTTTACCCGAATCTGGGATTATATGTTGACCTTAATCAGGACACGGTTCCCTTATGCTTGGGTAAGCTAACCCTCGCTTCACCTATACCTTACCAACTCCAACAACCTTACCCTACCAATATCAAAAATTTTACCAACCAACAAATTGCCTAAACACAACCAAATTGCCTAAATTCATCTCTCCCTGGTCCTAAGGGAGAACTACATCGGTCTGAGGCCCCTCCTTGCTTTGTGCAATGGGCTATGTAAGCGTGATTTAGGAGACATGGCGTCTCCCAAGGTTAGCTCGACCATCCCCTACCATAACCTATCATATGTTGTGTTTTGCTTTAAAAAAATCGTATATTTATATTGATAACACTCACCTTTGTCCTTTATCAATTCAAAACATTCAAAACACAAACATTTCTTATTATTATCATAAACTCAAAATCACCATACATATTCAGTTTTATTTAGATGTTAAACAAATACATCTTCTCTATCATCGACGCGCAGGTCGGCATCCTTATTTATTCTTCTACCCCTATAAAATTCATGTAGGCCCCACGCGCCTCATCCCGAACCAGTAGTGAGGGTGATCTTCGACGCGCTCACCCGGGCCTCTCCATCCTCAAAGGTGCCACTACTATTGGTTCCTCCCACTGATCCGCCAATCTCTCCTGTAACATATGAATATGCCCTCTCGCGTGGAGGAATCTCACCTCTAGTCTCCCCACTCATGACTGCGAAACCGCTAACAATCTCGTTGTCTCATTCACCTCGCATTTTGAAGTGGTGAACTAAACTCTTGAGTAATCTCTCTCTGCTATAATCACAATATGTCGAATGATCGGCCCTCTCACGTGTACCTCGCAGCTCTGCTACCCACCATAATCTATAAGCCTCTGTCACTCCTGCATCCATTACCCTGTGATCAGCCACTGTCTCTTCTAATCCTTCCGGAGGTGTTGGGTGAGGGAGGTGAGAATGATGCCTCGGCCTCGATCATCATGTATGGTCTATAAGCCATGGGTATATCCCCGAACAAATCCAAATTTTCACACACGTGATCTGAGGAATCCTCTCGTACTCATCTGGCCTATGTCTCGCGATCCACCTCAATCGCTCTACACCCCTCAAATCCTTAGCTATGTTCTCCGTCACCATATAGTTCTGTAAGGCCTCCAACGGATATCCGCAATCTGTCACCATCTCCTACATCTGCCTACCCTGGCCTTTGCTTTCTTAAATAGCCCTATTTTGAATTCATGGGCCCAACCCAAGGCCATAACCACTCAATTGGCTGACCCAAGGCTGCATCCAATCACTTGGCCCATGACTCCAAGGCCGCAACAAACCAACCGACCCGATCTAAGGCCGCATCCAATCACTTGGCCCGACCCGGCCGTAATCCAATCGGCTCGACCCAAGGCCGCAACAAACCAACTAGTTAACCCAAGGTCAGAACTAATTACTTGCCCTCGACCCAAGGCCACAACAAACCAACCGGCCGACCCCAAGGCACAACAAACCAATTGGCCCGACCCAAGGCTCGTCAATGCAACAAACCAACCGGCTCGACCCAAGGCCGCACTCCATCACTTGGCCCAACCCCAAGGCCACAACCAACCAATCGGCTTGACCCACACCCGCACCAATTCAAGATCGTCAACCGAAGCCCGCAAATTACAATTCTATCCACCCATAATGTAGTTGTTTGTTCAATCGAGCTCACTGTTCCTATTTTAGCATGACTAGGATACTTGAATTGATTAACCAACCAGACTTTTCTTGAGGCCGAGACAGTCTGACGTCGTTATCTCAACCAAACCAACCATTCGTTCACCGCCAAACATGCCTAAATGTTCCAAAGTACCTTACCCGTTATATCCTGGAGCTACTTCCTATGCCTTGATACTAGGATTATATCAACCTGTTTGGATAAACTATCGACCTTTGCCTATGAATTGTTTTTTTGCTCTTCATTTGTGTACCCCGGTCACACTACCGCATTTCAATGTGCATCTACCTCCTTGAACTTACCCCACCATCTTACCATCATCTCATCATAATTCACCCTTTATCAACCCTATCCCTAATTTACGTCGCCTCAATCATGATAGATTGGAGGGGGATTACCTATACCCTTAATCAGGCAACCACTTTTATTTTTGTCAAGCAATAGCACTTTAAAATACAAGCTACATGACAACAAGGGGAAAATGTAGACACCAAATTTGGGTCTTACGACGACCTTTACCCCGTATCTCATCCCGTAACCTAACCCTACCTCACCACCTAAAACCTTACACACCTAATGATTTGTTAATTACCTTATAATTAATAAATCCACATCTCCAAACCCGCCACCTCATCTCGCCACCTCACCATGACCTAGCCCTAACCCTAAACCAACCTAATTAAGACCTATGACTTGGTCCAGACCCACATCCATGACTCATCACCCCTCACCCGCACCAAAACGAGCCAAATAATGACTTTACCAAGCCCACAACATCCTCGAGAGAAAAGGAGGGAAAGATGGTTATTTTACTAAAAATAGCCACTTTGACCTAACCGACATCGATTCTACTCAATCGCCATCGGTTACGAATCGCCATCGGTTCCTCGCAATGACCTCCCCCAACCAAAAAGAGAGGATCGAAATTCATTTGGGAGGAAAAGAGAAGTGAAACAGGGGCGAGAAGAGGTTGCGAGAGAAGAGATCGAGCCAAGATCGGCTGAATCAACAATCGGGATCGCTATCACACTCTGTAGATACCAAATTTGGGTCTTACGATGCCCTTTACCTCGTATCTCATCCCGTAACCTAACCCTACCTCACCACCTAAAACCTTACACACCTAATGATTTATTAATTACCTTATAATTAATAAATCCACATCTCCAAACCCACCACCTCATCTCGCCACCTCACCATGACCTAGCCCTAACCCTAAACCAACCTAATTAAGACCTATGACTTGGTCTAAACCCACATCCATGACTCATCACCCCTCACCCGCACCAAAACGAGCCAAATAATGACTTGACCAAGCCCACAACTGATCCCTCAAGAGAAAAGGAGGGAAAGATGGTTGTTTTACTAAAAATAGCCACTTTGACCTAACCGACATCGGTTCCTACTCGAAATCCATTGGTTACGTAATCGCCATCGGTTCCTGTAATGACCTCCCCAACCAAAAGAGAGGATCCAGAATTCATTTGGGGAGGAAAAAGAGAAGTGAAACAAGCAGAAGAGGTTGCAGAGAAGAGGATCGAGCCGAAGACTGTAACTGAACAACTGGATCACTGTCACACTCATCCAAGCATTTGGAAAGATAGAGGATAGCTTCATCAGCTCGCTTTCCATTATCGGATCATCTCAAATAAGCCTTACCGTCACCACCACATTCTTTGGACCTCTATCTTCATCGGGAACTAGTAAGTAGTATCTTGCATGTTTCGAAAATACCATTTCTAGCACTTTTAATTCATAATACAACTGACTTCTATTCAAAGCCCCTAAATCATTTCCCCTACCGATATCGGTTATCTTCTACCGGTACCGGTGTTATAACCGCAGTCGGTTACTCAGTGACCGGCATCGGTCACTGTCGATTATATCAAAACCAGCCTTTCCTCTATTGCTTTTTAACGAGATACCTAAATCGTGATTTCGCAATAGCTTCTGTGTTTTCATTTTCATTAATTCGTATTAAAAGGAGAACTGACCACCTTCGAAAGGAAGTCTAATATTTCCTGGGCCCAAGGCAGTTCCCTCACTTGTTGTCTAACTAAAATCTAGTGGTCTTGCGTTCTTATTTATAGGTAGTCCTTCCCAGACAAAAAGGAGTTCTCCACGATCGATCTGATCTCTCTACGGTACGCGCACACCTTCCCAACACTCAACAGGTATTCCTCCTAGCCCTAACCCCTTATCTGTTTCTCAAGAGAATGAAAGGATAGAAGCAACTCTATTCCGGAACTAAAATTTTGTGTGAAACACACTCATCCAAGCATTTGGAAAGGTAGAGGATAGCTTCATCAGCTCGCTTTCCATTATCGATCATCTCAAATAAGCCTTACCATCACCACCACATTCTTTGGACCTCTATCTTCATCGGGAACTAGTAAGTAGTATCTTGCATGTTTCGAAAATACCATTTCTAGCACTTTTAATTCATAATACAACTGACTTCTATTCAAAGCCCCTAAATCATTGCCCCTACCGATATCGGTTATCTTCTACCAGTACCGGTGTTATAACCGTTAGATCGGTTACTCGCTGACCGCAACATCGGTCATCACAATTATATCAAAACCAGCCTTTCCTCTATTGCTTTTTAACGAGATACCTAAATCGTGATTTCGCAATAGCTTCTATGTTATCATTTGCATTAATTCGTATTAAAAGGGGAACTGACCACCTTCGAAAGGAAGTCTAATATTTCTGAGCCCAAGGCAATTCCCTCACTTGTTATCTAACTAAAATCTAGTGGTCTTGCATTCTTATTTACAGGTAGTCCTTCCCAGACAAAAAGGAGTTCTCCACGATCGATCTGATCTCTCTACGGTATGCACACACCTTCCCAACACTCAACAGGTATTCCTCCTAGCCCTAACCCCTTATCTATTTCTCAAGAGAATGAAAGGATAGAAGCAACTCTATTCCGGAACTGAAATTCTATGTGAAACACCATTCTATAGAGTTATGTAGATTGTGTTGAACCTGTTACTATGTAATAGGCACTCCAAGTAAGGCATCATTGTACTAAGGAACCAACTTTGATTCGAGACCTAAACTATGTTGTACTGATATTGTGTTATGTTGTGTATACTTTGTATGGGGTGACTGATTCACCCAAATGATGCCCCCATCTTTGAGGGTACATGTGACGTCATTGTAGGAGTATGCAGCCCAAAAGAGGATTGACCATCAAATTATGCCACATAGGTGGAAGGGGGTATTTTTGGTAGAAACCAAATAACATTCAAACATGTGGCTAGAAACAAGTGTTAGTACGAGAAAGGACAGACATGCAAGTATAAGACAAAGTGTTAAGCTAAATAGAAAATGTGTAAGCTAAAACACACAAGAAGACAATGTAGACCATGAAAAGTGGGTTAAAAATATGGGACACTGTTCACGATGTCACAAGAAGAACAAGGCCAATAAAGCCAAAACCATACAAGTTTCCACACAAGACAAAGGGAAAATCCCACAAACAATGGTATATAATTTAAAAAAAAGTACAAGTGATTTAATAGATAACCATGGTGGTAAATAGTCCTATAAAAAAATGTTTCACATGAAGCACCCAGTTAGCATGTGTCACCTACATCTATTCCTCCTGCACATTTCTCATACTCAAGCACCACCATACACTAGCATACCACCCACCTCATACATTCAGCATCAACCCCTTTTTTTCTACAGGGGGCACCCATTCATCACAACCTACCAATGACCTCATTAAGATGATGATGGAAAAGATGCAGACCTTAGAAGCATCTATTTCTAGCTCCCGTAATTCTTTAACTTATGATGAAATTTGTAACGAGCCTATCCATCCATCTATTCCCATTCATCCCTACCCTATGCATTGGGAAATTCCTAAATTCAATCGCTTCAATAGTAAAGAAGACCCACAACAACACTTGCGGTCATTCAAACATGGGTGCTACCTAATCACCCACGATGATGCTTTGCTCCTACAAACCTTCCTAATGTCCTTGATAGGACCAGCATTGGATTAGTATAGTGGACTACCTAGACATTCCATTTATTCCTTTAATCAAGTAGCTCAAGCTTTCTTAGACCATTTTTCAATCAATGTTATCAAGAAAGTCACCATGACCGATATCTATCCAACCCGATAGTATGAAGACGAATCTATCGCTGATTTCATTTCCGCTAGCGAGTCTTATAAACCAATTAATGTTCCACCTACCTCGAATTTGAACTTATTGAGTTGTTCACTAGAGATTATGCCAGACACATCTCACCAACTTTGTAGGTACAAACCTTTGACAAAGCATTCACCATGGCACGAAAGCTGGAAATTCGTACATCTATTGAAGAAAAGAAAATCCAATTGTGAAACAAGAATGCCTCGTTTAAATCAAACAACTCTTCTTCATATTCAAAACCTCAAAATAATTATTCAAATGCCAAAGGATCTACCAACGTGGTAGTCCTTAAGGTGGGTTCATCTCATCCTTCTAATCAAGCCCAACCTTCTTCCAATCTTTCCCCGTCCAAGCCTTTTAGCTCCAACGAGAGCAACGGAAGTACACTTCAATTGGAGATCCCTATTCTTCGGTCTTGGAAAAGCTTCTTAAAGCTGGAGCCATTACACTTCCTCCCATAAAACCTCATATAGGTTTCGATCATGCATGTCCTATGCCTACATGGTATAAAGAACACGACTACTGTAATTACTATCACATTAAAGGCCATAGTGATTTGAATCGCATAACTTTTAAGAACATTGTCCAAGAGATGATAGATAATGGATACCTTATCGTGGAAAACCCAAATGCGCGTCGAAAAATAAAATTTGCACATCTTTAAAAAGTCATTCCCTAACCATAAACCATCATCTAATCAAAATAGTGAACCTTCATCCAATGATAGTAATGTCCGTGAAGTCCACGCGGTTTTTGATATCGTACCTTGCCATTCCTCAAATCCCACCTATTTCATCTATTGAGGAAATTTTGGCACGAGCTCCTCTACCCATAGAGGATCATACCTCTTCTACTCCTTCACCCATAGAGGATTCCCCCTCATCTCCCCCTACTCTCACAGAGGAACCCACACTTTCTACTAATGCCATTTCATCATCTACCTCACAACCTATTAGAATAGTCAACACTTTTAATTCTCCCATCCACAGGAGAATCATCATCACCTTCTCCTCCACTAAGGGATAATTCTACCTTACCCCATTTACCATCTCTCCTACCCATGGGAAACTCTTCGGACATGTCACTACACATTGTCAGGCGGTTCTCCCCATGTCGTAGGACACCATTGACATGATCTCATCTTTGTTACCTATAGAGTCCGAGGCTAGCTAATTTCCTATCTCACAGACATATTTTATAGGGATTGCCACTAAACCAACTTTATCTTCTTCTTCAGCAATCTTGTTTTTACGACTGGCCGATCGCTTGGACTATGTTGATAATTCCATGCTCTGGGGACATGTTTGGCTCCCCTTTTCGACCCAAATGCAAATGTTTCCTAAGGATACTTCCACAATCTACCCAAAGGTATTTTCAGCAACCAGATCGACATTGACCATGCCTATTGAAATGGATTCTTCTTCATCATCCCTACCTACATCCAAACCTCTACCCACAACTAAAATTGTTCCAAAACCTAAAAACCTACCCACACCTATCTCCTCACCCATATCTAGACCCATCACTACTTTGGGTGTCATGTTGACATCAAGCCTTACTCACCCACCTATCAAATTAGACTTAGCCACATCTTCCCAAGCCCACACCAACATTATCCCTCCACCTAAAAGGAAAACCCAACCCTCTAGGCCACATACACCGGTCTCACCTACCACACCTTTTTCACCTTCCCACTTTTGTCCATCCATCAACCCTGATCAAACAGTCTCCTACCCAAGGCCAGTCAAAAGCTAAACAACCTACTACTACATCACAAGCCTTCATTACACCTCATTTACCCAAAAACCAAACACCCTCACCTTCATCCGTACACTTCTTACCACCTATACCTCCACCAATTACTATAACCCCAACCTTTCCTATACGACTTCAACCCATACCATCCACCCAACCTCTACCAACCACTTCCACCGTAACTCAGTTTTCCCCATGGGTAACCCATCCTCTTCCACCATCTTCTTTCCCTTCTACACCTTGTACCCCCATGTCACCTTTACCCAAGAAGGTGTAACCCAAGATAAAAATCCACTACCCTCTAATAAGGTAGTCAAACCAACAAAATCTCCCAGTGCTAGCTCTTCTACTAGGCCTTTACCTAAATGAATGCCATCAAATCCTAAGATGATACCACTTACCAAACCAGTGGGCCAACCCATTCCCCCTCCTATAAAGCCTCTTCCCTCATGATCTTCCACACCTTTACCCAAACCCACACTCACTTCCCATTGTGATCCGTTAGCGGGATCCTATGCCAACATTTTAACCAATCTCTTAGAAACTTCATCATCACATTACCACTACTTCGACCTTACAATCCTCTCAAAGACAAACAAAAGGGTTTGATGAAACCAATATTTGTGCCTATCATCATGTATCAGGACATGATGTAGAAAATTGTAAGGCTCTAAAACCGTTCTTCTCCAACTTTGTCCTCTTGAACAAAATTTTGATGATGATGACCTTCTTGATGAGGACCATGTTCCACCTTCACCTGTCACCACACATCATCATCCCTTACTTCTTCAACAACCCGCATCTCCACCCCCACAACCATTTTTTCCACCTCCAAAATTTGAGATCAACATGATCTATATCAGAGAATTGGCCAAATCACCACCTAAATTTTAGTGTGCACAACTCACTTCACATGGTTTTTCCCCACAATTAGGTTTTTACCCATCATGTTATTACACTACTCATCCTACACCTTCTCCATTTACCACCTTCCCTTAGATTAACATGGTTAAGGTTTTCACTGCACCAAAAAAAAAAGGAAAAGAAAAAGTAACTATCCCATCAACCAACCTTTTTCCCAATATACCATTTGCACTTGCACCCAAAATCACCATTTAAGGACCTACATACCCTATCTTAGACGGGGTCACCCATTGAGAAATGATAAAACAATTACATTATTCCCTTTTAAATATGTCTTTGTACAATCTCGTCCAAACTTCAATCTCATAGACAAGCCCTTATAGAGGTTTTGCAATCCATTGAATTTTTACCCAATGACCCCACACCAGTGGCCTCCATTATCACCCCTCACCACATGGCCTCACTTACCAAATCATCTCCTTCTTCTACCCCCATGCCCACTCCTCAAGTCACCACCCTCAGCTTCTCTGATGAGGAGATTGTACCTCTCTAGTTAGATGACCCTGATCCCGCCCTTTTCATTTCCATCTATATCGATAACATATGTACAACACATCATGATTGATGGTGGTGCTAGCATTAACATCATCTCCTCCCATGTGTATAATCAAATGTGTATACCTTCTAACCTGTCGAATAATAACCCAGTTATGTTACGCTCCTTCAATGACGTCATCACCTCCACCCTTGGCACCATTATCCTTCACATTTGTGTAGACCCTCGCACTGTCCCGAAACTATTCTACATCTTAGAGGAGAGTTCCAAAGATAACCTATTACTCATTAGACCCTAGATTCACATCATGGGATGTGTTCCTTCTACTTTACACTATTGTGTAAAATTTGAACATAAAGTACATACCTATACCATCCCCACGCGACCCGTATCCATTCAAAACTTATAACATGTTGTACCAAGCCAACGATGTACTTATACCAGTCAAGGCATCTGCCACTACCCCCACTTCTCCTTCACCCATGAGCCCATCCACCAATGTTGTCACCACCTCTCCCAAATCTAACTCTTATATTCTTACTATTGCCACAACCTCCTGGGTGACCCATCTACTTTCCAACCAACTGATACCCCTCCTACCCAATCATCTAATGAATCATCTATCCCTGCTACCCACATATCGACTATTTATCCCTTAGAAGGTGTTTATCAATGTCTCACTCTATGGGAGTACCACCTATACAATATCGACAAATTTTTCACTCCCCAAGAGTATGAAACTCGTACCAGACCCTCGTTATGACTACCACATGGCAAGATTTTCCCATATGGTGCTCCCCACCTTCACACTAACCTAATGTATGGGGGACTTGACACTACCATCTATTCACCCAAACATGATCATTTCCTTCTAATCTCCGGTCCCTTACTAACCGCCACTTCACCCACACTTTCCTGCATCATTGGGCATGGAAAGGCTTTGGCTTCAATTTTTATTAACAAGACCACCATACCGTCATTTCTTGTACCACTCGTAAGCACAATGACCGTAGTGGAATTCACTTTGTTGCACCACCTTCCAAGAAGGCCCGCATCGAATTCATTGAGGAAGACCAACCTTCTCCACCTCATTCACCAATGTCACCGCCTTCACCCACGGAGTCCATAGATCTCGAATCTATTCCTCCTAAAAAAAATTCATAAACATGATTTCCATGGGACCTCTGACCTATCAACGTGATGGAAAGGTTCCTCTTCTCTTCCCTTCCTATATCCTGACATGATCGATGACGATACACCTATTAACATTGTTTAATGTCAGGATGATGAGTCTATACTCACCTATCTTGGTGTGGAAGATTATTATATTCACCGGTCATTACCTTCTGAGATGCAAACCATGTTGAATGAATCGACTATTGAAATCAACATTAATACTCAAGACAACCCACACATTCTAAAGATAAGCCAATCTTTAGATGCTATTGAACAAGAAGATTTTACTTCTTTCCTCCGAGACCATAAACGCTTTGCTTGGTCCTATGCTCATATATGCACGGTATTGACCCAAACATTGTGGTCCATAATATCATAAAATGCATCCTTGCATTGCTCTTACAGTCAAAGAAGAACTTCATGCCTTCTCTTAGTTTCATTCATCCTTCCCATTGACTATCCCTAGTGGATTTCTAATATTGTTCTTGTCACAAAAGTAAATGAGGGGGCACTCCACATTTACAGTTTACGTGACCTCAACTTAGCTTTCCCTAAAGATAATTTTCCTCTACCAGACATTGACCAACTAGTTGATCTCACCGTTGGCCATGAGATGCTATCACTCATGGATGGTTTCTCGAGTTATAATCAAATATTACTCGCTCCAGAAGATCAACACAAAACTACCTTCATCACTCCTTGGGGAACCTTTTGCTATCGAGTCATGCCTTTTGGCCTTAAAATGTTGGTGCTACATATCAGCAAGCCATGACTTATATCTTCCATGACATCATGCATTGCATATTGGAAGATTACGTAGATGACCTTATTTCCAAATCCAAACATCGAGCCAAACACTTGATAGTCCTTAAGGTCATCTTTGATCGCCTCATCCAAAAGTATTGTGTTCACCTTCAACCTAAGAAGTGTGTCTTTGCGGTGCTTTTAGGTAAACTCCTTGGTTTCATCGTTTCTTTGTGTGGCATAGAATTTGATCCTGCTAAAGTTAAGGCTATTCTAGAAATGCCTCTACCTACTAATCTCTGTCAAATTCAAATTTTGTAAGGTAAGTTGTAATCTATTCATCAGTTCATTTCACAACTTTTCGACCACTTTCAACCATTTCATCATCTCCTCAAAAAGGATGTCTCATTCAAATGGGATGATAAATGCCAAAAATCCTTCAACGCCTTAAAACAATACCTTCTTCAACCACCAGGTGCCCTTTCCTCCTAAGGATGACCACCCCTTTTACCTATACATTTCTACTACGACCATTTCTTAGGTGCCATGCTCACTCATCACAACGAGTAGCACATGGAGCAAGTGGTTTATTACATAAGCCGCACACTTCTGGACTACGAGACTAGGTACACCCATGCTAAAAAAAAATTCTCAGCCTTAGTTTTTGTCACCACCAAACTACGTCATTACCTACTCAACCACAAAACCTTTGTCATCACTAACACTGACTCTCTACATTACATGTACACCAAACTCTACCATAATCGATTACCTTTGCACATTGGTTCATGCTTATCGCAGACCTCAACCTCAAATTTATTCATCAAAAATCCATCAAAGGCCAAACCATTGCTAACCAGCTTGCAGACACACCCATCTCTGGAAATCAACCCTCTAACTTCGATTTTCCTGGATGAATCCATAGCTACCCTCTCCTTGGATGATACAACTTACCAAATGACCCTCTTCTTCGATGGCTCCAAGTTTCACCATAGAGCTAGGGCTGGTGTTATCCTCATTCCTCTTGATGGTGAACATATGCCTTTATCTTTCAAACTCGATTTTGATTTCACTAACAACATTGCCGAATATGAAGCACTCGTATTAGGCCTTCAAACCACCATCTCCCTAGATGTTAAATCAATTAATATCTTTGGTGATTCCCAACTGGTTGTAAACCAATTCAATGGTATATACCAGTGTCATAATGAAATACTTGTAAAAGTAAAAATGTCATGTCAACATGCTTTTGACTACCTTTGATCGTTACGACATTCAAACCACCCCACATTCTACCAATAAATTTGTAGATACCATGGCCTGTCTGGCTTCTCAGATACCCGCTTCACTTGTTGACTCCAAAATCTTTATCACAATACAAAGGTTATAATCACCCTCTTATTTACCTCATGAGGTCCACTCTGTTAGAACTATTGCACCTGACCCACGTGACCTTTGGTATAAGTAGTTTGCAGACTACCTTTCCCTTTCCATTATACCTCTTAATCTCACTCATAATGGACAACGTGTATTTCTTAAAAGTGTCTCCGTTATGTCATCATGGGTGGTCTACTTTATAAGCGTGGCTTCAACACTATTCTCTTTTGATGCCTTATAATTTATGAAATTCCCTACACCATCAAGGAAGTTCATGATAGAATTTATGGAGGCCACTTTAGTGGTTTAGCTATCATTAAACACATTCTTCACCTTGGATATTACTAGCCAACCCTAAATCAGAACTATTATGACTATGTCAAACATTGTGTGAAATGTCGAAAAACATGCTAATCTTCATCACACACTAGTCATGCCTTACAAGTCACACGAGACCTTTGGCATTTCTCTCAATGGGGTTTTATCTTGTCGGAGAGATCAATCCTCATTCTTCACAATGCCATTAATGGATTATAACCGCTTACTAAATACTACACTAAATGGGTAGAATCCATTCCCTCATTTCTAAAAATATCGAAAAATATGTGAATTCATCAACCATCACATCATTTATCACTTTGGTGTCCCTCACCATATCATAACTAACAATGGAAAACAATTCAAAAATGAAACCCTACGAAATTATGTGATGCTTTCAACATTCAACTCATTTTCTTGTCCCCTTACTACCCACAAACAAATGGCCAAGCATAATCAACCAATAAAACCTTGAACAAAATTTTTATGAAAGTATTTGACGATACTGGGAAGGATTGGCATATGCACATTCCTTTTACCTTGTGGTCCTACCACACTAGTATTCACACTTCGACTTTTACCACACCTTTTTTCTCTCGATCTATGGTACTAATGTTGTCTTACCTCTCAAATTATGAATTCCATCTCTTCCATCTCACTACAATATATGCTCAACGATGATGATTTTTCGAGGACCGTTTAGCGTAACTTTAGAATTGTTAGATGAATGTTGTCTCATTACTCTTGACCATCTCAAATCTCCCAAACACGTATCAAATGTGCACTATGAAAAATGTTTCAAAATGAACCTTCTAAGTCGGTGATCTCATCCAAGTAAAATCAACATGTAACCAAAGAGAAAAAAAGTAAATGGGGCAAATTTTCTCCTAATTGGCTTGGACCCTATATCGTTACTCATGCCTATGGATCAGGTGCTTATCATTTGTCTTCACTTGAAGGTAAACCCAAACTTGAGCCCCTCAATGCCTTACATCTTAGACCATTTTATTGTTGAAATCAAGTCCTATATCACTTTCTATATTTGGTTGCTTGTCCCTTGATCATCATTCACCTTCCATATTACTCATTTTGAGGATCAATGACTAAACAAGAATCATGAGATTACCCATCACTTTTTAGCCTTATCTTTAATATGAATACCACGGCTCTACTCATAGCATGATTCTCATGGATCCTTTTCATATTTTTCAAAGATGGAATCCCATGGTCATTCATCACTTGAAACTATCTCTTTCATAGTTAACCTCTGTGTACTATGGTCTTGTCTTCTAAATAAGAACCTAATCTTCCTCTATAGTCTTGTCCATGACTTAAAAACTTCCAAAAACAAAATGGGGTTCAACTCCTTGAGCCAAACTTCTAGCAAAAAAATGACTCCCTCAAGAGGGACATCTCTTCTCTCTATATCACCACTATAAATATATTGATTCCTTGAAGGAAAACTATATAAGGTCTTTGAAAAATTACAATAAAATTCTTAAAAGCTTCCCACATCGATCAACTTCACGAAGACCTCAAGGAGATAATACACTCATCCCATATAGACTTCCCGCATCGATCAGTCTATCAAAAACAAAAACAAATGAAGAAAATGATAAATTTTTGTCATGGACTTTCCTATTTTTGATCATGGGTTTGGTTCCTAGAAAACATGTTGTCATATAGTAAGTTACACTCAACCACCTATTTTTACCTCATTGTCATCTCACCCCACTGTTTCCTCATTACTCAAGGGACTTGCCAAATGTGACATTTCGTGATCATGTGACTTTCTTCACCCTTAGAATAGTCCATTATGCAATGCCTTTAGGGTCTTATGTTCATAAGCCCGTCTTGGGTATGATAGACTCATTAGGGTTCTTATCAATTAAGTGACTCTTTTACCACCTCTTACCATTCACCTTCTTCATTACTTATTGATCTCCTATATAGGGACTAGACCATCATCACCTATATTTTAAAATATTTCCACTATCACCTAAGACTCTCAACCATGCTTATGACCTACTCAATCATTCATGCCTAAAACCTACCAACCCATTCCTCTACCTCATAATATTCTTCCCTAGCTTATGGGAGAATTACATCGACTGAGGCCCCTTTTCACTAGGGGCTATGTAGGTAGCACTCTCTAGGGCATGGGGCCCTTGGAGGTTAGCTCGGCCACACTCTTTACCCTTACCTATATACCCCATTTTCCTATTCATATTCTATCTTGGTTTACATTTTCTACAACACTTGGAAATTAATACAAACATACATATCTCCCCCATATTACCACATCATAAAAACATCCAATCAATCATTTCACCTTTCCATAATATCAAAGGTTTTGGAAATCTATGTCATAACATCTCCATGCCTTTACCTTATCCTTACACGTTTCTTTGAAAGTGATGAAACAAATAGGGTAATGGGTGTAGGACGAATACCTATTGAAATGTTGGTTGTTGGGTTGTTACGCACGTATGACTTCTAAATCCACAGCTGATCATGAGAGCTTCCTTTTGGCTGGGAGGAACTACCTAAAATGGAACACAAGAGTTAAACAATATGTGCGGTGAACTGCCTAGTGTGTGCTAGATCCAGGAAGTGTGATACTTCTGAAGCGATTATCATCCACTATTTAAAACAATTTAATGTTGGTAATGAAGTAAATCCTATTGTAATTAAAATGATTTAGGTATCTCATTAAAAACACAATAAGAAAGATCTAATCTAACAGGGTTAAAATAAGATCCAAAGGTCAAGTAGTTGGTTCTGTTCTCTCGCAGTCCGACAGAGGTCTCGGCAGGTCACAGTGATTAAGGGTGATGTGGAATAGAGGGGTAGTCACTATTCTAGGGATCTATTGGTAAATATAGAGACCGATGCCGGTTAAGGGTGACCGACACCGGTTGGGGAGAACCGGTGCTGTTATTATGGAAAACTGGGAATGCCACAGAATGAGCTTTGGATCTCCCTTATGATTACACAAGGGACTAGGCTGGTCGGAGTGAGGTATTAGGCTGTTTGGATGGGGTTTGGTGAGGTTTTAATGGGGATATGGAGGGGTGAGTATTAAAGGAGGTCAATGGGTGGCTAGGAGAACAAAGGATGAAGATATAATGATTAAATGAATGAACCAGAGGAGTAAACTGTTCTACTTACTTGAAATCTGGTTCGGGTGCCTGTGAGTGATGGATGAAGGTGCTTGGTAAGAGGTTGAATGTTGTTGAGGATCACCAAATGTTGGAAAGCTCCTACATGGGCTGCATGTGCATTCCTTTTTTCTTGGTTGGATCAAATCTATGTTGGGTGATTGCTGGATGGTTACCGGGTGAATGTTGGATGCCTGTGCAAGAGAAAATGCTTGATCTCCTTCCTTGCATGCATGTTCTCATGGAAACTTGTTCTCAAAAGATGTGATATCTCTCAGAATCTACCAATGTTTTCCAACCTCAAAAATAAGGTTGTTTTGGGGATTAAAAGGTGACCGACGGTGGTTCCAGCTTAACCGGTGATGGTTAGGGGTAACCGCGTCGGTCAAGGTGGGATTTCCTAGGTTTACTAAACTAGGTAGATCCCCTTGATTTTCTAGGATCTCGTGTCATTAACCCATGGATTAGATGAAGCTTCTTTAAGCATGTGGGAATGTGGTTAGAGGGAATGTAGGCATTGATTTTTAGGGTTTGGGTAAGTCTTAGTTAGTTATGGCAACTTACTAAGAATAGGTCTTAGGGTGAGTTGGCTTGATGAGGTGTCTAGGTGAGGTGTAAGTGTGGGCATTATCTAAATTAAGATATTTAAATAATAAATATGGTGAGGATAATGAATTAATTTAATTAAATTAATATTAGTGGGGTGAAGGGGGCCATGGCTAGGTGAATGTGATGAAGGTATTTATTTGTCGAGGGACCAAAGGGGAGTGTGACCTAATTTTGGTGTCTACATTTTGCCCCTTTTTGTTGTGTAGCTTGTATTGGTAAGTGACACTAACAAAAATAAGATGTGGTTGCCCCATGTGTGGGTGGATGGTGATCCCCCTCAAACCAGAACTGACGAGGTAGAAGGTAGAATCGGTGAGTGGTTTGATAAAAGGTAAATGTGATGAAAAGGAAGGTGGGTGGGAAAAAAAAGGAGCCATGTCTACTCAGGTAATCTAGGTAATGGGTCAGGGTCAAAGGTAGGAATAATCAAAACACACGCACACACATATAAACTACGCAACATGCACACTACTAGGTTGAAGAGCAGAAAACTCTACATTGTCTAAGGTCGATAGGTTTATCCAAACAAGGTTGAAGTGATTTCGGTATCCAAGGTATAGGATATGGTCAGAAACACAACGTAGGTTAGGTGCAGAACGTTTAGGTATGTTCCAGTACACCAAAGGTAGGGTCAGGATAAATGGTCATGGTAATAGGCTAGGTAAGGTCATTAGGTCAACAACACAGGTAATAATGCCACAAGGTATAGCAACACATGAGGTCAAAGGTCACTAGCGATGGTCCAGTCCAAATATCTAGGTCACAGCATGGGTAAGGCCGAGGTATGGGTAAAATAATGAGTCCCCAAAGGAGGACAAAGGGTAGGTAGTAAATGATGAGGTCAGAGAGGTGAGGTAAATAGTCAGGGTAATGGTTGGGTGAGGTAAATGGTTAGGGTAAAGGGTAGGTGTGGAAAAAAAAAGGAGGGATAGGTGGGGTAATAGGGTAAAATGTTGGGTTTTGTGCAAGAGAGGGTGACCGATGCCGGTCAAGGGTAACCAAGGCCAGGTATAGTGTAACCGACCACGGTAAGGTAGGGCACATGACCGATGTCAGTGAAGGTTAAACCGGCGTCGGTTAGGTCGGGTTTGTTATAAAAACAAAAAATCCATGTTTTTTTTATTCATTCATTTGTCATATAGAATTGAGAAAATGAAAAAAGAGAGAGAAAAGAGGGAAAAGTGTCCAGATGGAATGGAGTGTTGAGTTGGTGGTCTGAATGGTGGGTGATTGGTTGGTGAGAGGTGGGTCCACAGGATCGGTGTGTGTGATTCGATCGGTTGGAGACGCGGGTAGAGATTTGGTGATGGCAGAGGCCGAGAGGGATCGGGTGGGCCACCGGTGCAATGGCGCTAGATGTGCCACCATGATGATGGCAACATGATGAGGTAAGCATCCAACTCTAGTTGTATTTGGTTAGATAGATTAGGTGATTTGTAAATTGGTTTTTTTAGTTTTTTTTGGTGGGGGAAAAAAAAAAAAAATTTGGAAATGGGAGGGTAAAGTGGGTAAAATAGGAATGGGGAGAGAGATAAGTGGGAGAGGAGGGGAGGGATGAGGTGTAGGGGAGGTGTAGGTGAGTTTAGGTGGGTAAAAGGGTCAGGGTGGGAAGTTTTTGAGAAAAGGGGGTTTGGGGTCACGGGTTTTCACCGCGACAAGTGATGGCCGGCGGTGTCGGTCGGTTTGGCCGAAGCGTTGGTAGGGTTAAACCGGTATCGGTCACAAAATAGGTGACCGATGCCGGTTTAGGGGTGACCGGGTCGGTTAGAGAGAACCGCACCGGTTAGGTTTTGGAGGGCAAGGGGTCAAAAGTGCCACAAGTTGGGTGATTGAGATGGGTAGGGGTAAAATAGGTGTTGGAAAATGATAGGGGGAAAGTATGGGTGTGATAAATGTAGATTAATGTGTTGTTTGTATTGGATGTAGGGGAGAGATCAGCTACGTATGTGGGATAGGGTTCCACCCTACTCGTGATAGTGTGTGTGCATGAACCCCCCGAGGAGCTGCATGACATGTGGAGGTGGTGGGCTTGAGTGGGGTCCGACATTATCGGCATGTAGTCCGACAGCCTAGTTTGATGGTCATGCTCATCGATAGATGGGATTCCAACCAACACATTCCACCTACCGATGGGTGAGATCACAGTCACCCTGGAGAGGATGTGTTCAGATTCTATGGCTACCCATATTGGGTACACAGGTCTATCTATCTCCTCCGAGGCCTCAGAGGAGCTGATGTTGATGGTGTTTGGAGAGGGGATGGCCGAGATGACATTCCATAGTGCCAAGCATTCACTATGGAGAGATGTACCTAGCCCATCCAGGAGGAGACGAGGCTAGTAGTTCTATTGATGGAGGTAGTGTGTTGCTTTACACTACCAGATGCAGAGGGTGGTAGATTTCCCCACTCATTGATGGGGGTATTACATGACATGATGATGGACCAGACCCACTTTTCCTAGGCACCAACATTCCTGGTGCAGCTATACAGGAGTTATGGGCATATGGATGGCTACGCGCAGGTTCAACCTGTGTTGTACCTTTTTACTTCATTACTGGGCATATGAGCACATTTTTGTGTGTGCATCCAGGGGGCATGCCCCGAGCCGATGCCTTTCCACCAAGCTTTGTATGAGTGGGGTATAGGTGATGGGTGCCTTTATTGGAGAGTGGAGATCAGCCAGGCCCACACATGATGTGGCCTATTTCTTGATTTATTGGAGGGGTTTTCTGGGTGGATATCATTTGGAGGCCATATGTGGGCTTCCCCTCATATAGGCATATGCATGATGAGCTAGCTGAGCTCCAGCTATTGAGATGGATATAGGTCACATGCTGGGAGCACGAGATGATCCCAGTTGATAGAGTTAGGTGGCATAGTTTGGGCTATTACAGACATACCTCCACCCTTCCCACAATATAGAGAGATGACGTGGAGAGGCCCTTACCTCTACCATAGCCTACATAAAGGCCTGCCCACAGGGTAGAGAGTAGGAGGTAGACCATGGATTGATGATGATTCATGGGGTCACAGATAGTATAGGTATGACATAGTGGTGGGTGGCTCATTTACGAGCCATACCACCCAGACTAGGGTAACCAGATCTAGCCACCATCACGGTGCAGAGAGACACCCTACAGGGGCAGGTGGCTACTCTGATTACCCAGTTGGGTATGGTGCAGACACAACTTGCGAGCTTAGAGGCAGAGGTAGCGAGCTACATGTACAGTGGGCAGTCTAGAGCCCAGATGGCCAGGGGTGGGGGATGGAGATGGAGATGAGGATGATGGTCGGGTGGCGGCCTTACAGGCATAGTGACAGGGTTTAGGGCTAGTTGGCCATAACTCAGGCACAGATTGGGGCCTTACAGGCCCAGATACAGGCACAGCACAGGGGTAGAGGCACCACCACAGGCACCGGACAGGGTCCCAGTTCACAGGCAGGAGTGGGACAGGGTCCCAGAGATAGGTATAGGGGCCGAGGCCTATGGGACCACCACAGACCATGCCTATATCTAGGTTACAGGATGCCCTAGGTGAGGCCAGATACTACCAGACTAGCTGATGGTGGCCGGGATAGACTTTCTATCCTATGGAGAGTACCGGGCACAACAGGCCTTGAGTGAGAGGACTAGATCCCGCACTCACAGTGTAGAGAGCACAGGGGGCCATCGAGCTCGAGGCCAGATCATGGAGAGGCCACCAGCTCATGGAGACCAGCTCTAGGTGAGGCACTAGTAGGGACCCAGACCACCACCTATGAGGGAGGAGGTTAGAGGGTACAGTGACATACATAGATATGGAGGATGTGCACAGATGCCCGAGATATATGGCTCCTGAGATTATTGGCTCCTTGATGTATTATAGTTATTTTTTTGATATATACCAGCCTACGTGCAAAGATAGTGAGGATGTATGAGAGTTTTTGTATATTTTGAGCATATACCAGCCTGCGTGCCAAGAGATTTTGTATTGGTTTATTGTTTCAGTGTATATGATATCGCCTGCATGTGCCGATGACATTTTGTATTGAGTATCGGCTTGCATGCCAATGATTTTGAGATGATGGACATGATTGGATATCCATGTACATTGTATTGAGACACATATTTATTTATATGATGAGATACATGAGATGCTTGATTTGTTGGTGTTTTGATGAGACTTTTGATTTGTTGTTGTGATATGGATGGAAATTAGGTGAGTTAGGCATGATGGAGTCAGTCGGTTTAGGCATGGATCGAGTCAGTTGGTTTAGGCATGGATCGAGTTAGGTCATTAGGCATGGATCGAGTCAAGTTGGTTTAGGCATGGATCGAGTCAGGTTTAGGCATGGAGTCAGTTGGTTTAGGCATGGATCGAGTTGGTTTAGGCATGGATCGAGTCAAGTTTGGTTTAGGCATGGATCGAGTCTTTTTAGGCATGGATGGAGTCGAGTCAGGTTTAGGCATGGTATGGTGGTGAGTTAGTTTAGGCATGGTTGTTTTAAAGTTTTGATTGTGATTCATTATTTTGTGTAATGAATGATAATATGGGTCATGTGTGAGATGTTTTATAATATATGCATGATGATGGTAGAGAAATAGTAGTCATAAGAAATGTATGTTGTGATGATGATAAAAATGTTAAGCAACTTGTTATGTATGTGGTTTAATTTTCAATTGTTGATATAAAAAGGAAACTAAGTGGGGTAGAATGTATTTTAGGAAGATGAAAGATGGATTGGTTAGGGTAGAGAGTGGCCGAGCTAACCTCCAAGGGCCCCATGCCCTCGGAGTGCTGCCTACATAGTCCCGGTGAAAAGGGACCTCAAGCCGATGTAGTTCTCCCATAAGCTAGGGAAGAATATGAGGAGGGTATGAAAATGAGTTGGTAGGTTTTAGGCATGTTGTGGGTTTAGGTCTGTTAGGTGTGTGTGGGTTATAGGAAAATTGGTATAGGTGATGTTGATTGTGGAAAAAGAAGAAGATTACCCCAAAGGTAAGTGTCGAGGACCAAGTCCTATATAAGGTAATCAAAACGTAAATAAAGATGTTTAAAAGATAAGAGGAGGCAATAAAGCCACCTGATTGGTTAGGATCATACCGAGTAGATCATACCTTGGAGGAGGTGATGAACATAAGACCCTAAAGACATTGCATGATTGATTGTTCTAAGGTGAAAAGTAGTCACATGATCACCAAATGTCTTGGTTTCCAAGAGGTCCCTTGAGGCGGTAGGAAATGGGAGTGGGAATGGTGAGAAAGGTGAAAGGTGGTTAATTTTATATGGTATGAGGTAGCATGCTCTTTGGGCAAGAGATCCGAGGTCACAATGGGCAAGTCCATGACTAAAAAGTTTTCTATTTTTGACTTGTATTTGAGATAGACTAGATCATGCGGGAAGTCTATATGGGATGAGGAATTTAACTCCTTGAGGTCTTCGTGAAGCTGATCGATGCGGGAAGCTTCAAATTCTCTCACTTTTTTTTTTTTTTTTTTTTTTGAAAGAGCTTACATAGTTGTCCTTCGAGGGAGCAGTCTATTTATAATAGTGATTGCGAGAGAGAAGATGTCCTTTTGAGGGAGTCATCTTTTTTAGAAGTTTGACTCAAGGAGTTGGGTCCCATGTGAGGGCTTTGAAGTCATGGACAAGACCAAGGTGAAGAATAGGATTCTTGTTCAAAAAAGTAGGTGAAATGACCATGGGATCTCATCTAAAGGTAGATGAAAAGTATCCATGAGAATCATGCTATGTGCAGTGTCATGGTACACATATTCAAGAGAAGATAACAAGTGATGGGTACTCACATGATTCTTTTTAATCATCGGTGAGGTGTAAGAAGTGGGTAGCTCAAGGGACGAGCATGGAAAGAGGAAAAAGGTGAGGTAGGACTAAAATTCAACAATAGAATGGTCAAAGATGCAAGGCATTAAGGGGCTCAGGTTCGGGTTTACCATCGAGTGAAGATAAACGATAAGCACCTGATCCATAAGTATGAGTCACGATGTATGGTCCAAGCCAATTAGGAGAAAATTTTCCCGTTTACTTTTTTTTACTTTGGTTACATGTTGATTTTCTTTCAGACAAGGTCACCAACTTGGAAGGTTCGTTCATGGACACATTTTTCGTAGGCACGTTTGATACGTTTTTGGTAAACTTGAAGGTGATCAAGAGCGTTAAGATGACATTCATCTAATAACTCAAGTTGTGCTAAATGGTCTTGATGAAAGTCATCATCATTGAGCATGTCATGGAGAGAAATGTGAGTGAGGGAATCTAGACTTCGAGAGGTAGAACAACCTCTGTACCGTAGACCAGAGAAAAAGGTGTGGCGGCAGTGGAAGTGTGAATACTAGTGTGGTATGCCCATAGGGAAAAAGGAATGTGCGTATGCCAATCCTTCCCAGTATCATTAACCACTTTCATGAGAATTTTGTTTAGGTTTTGTTAGTGGATTCGGCTTGGCCATTGGTTTGTGGGTAATAAGGTGATGAGAAACTTAGCTTGAATGCCAAAGGCATCACAAAGTTTTTGTAATGTTTTGTTTTTGAATTGTTTTCCATTATCAGTGATGAGGTGATGAGGAACACCAAAGTGAAAAATGATGTGATGATTGATGAACTCACATATTTTCTCAACTTTTCATGGAGATGAGTGGTATGGCTTCCACCCATTTTGTGTAGTATTCGGTAAGATGATGATGATCCATTGATGGCATTGGGAAGAATGGGGGTTGATCTCTCCGACAAGATCCAAACCCCATTGAGAGAAGGGCCAAAGGTCACGGGTGACCTGTAAGGCATGACTAGGTGTGTGATGAAGGTTGGCATGTTGTTGGATTTTACACAATGCTTGACATAGTCACAACAATCATGGTTAAGGGTCACCAAGAATAGCCTAGATGAAGAATACACTTAGCCACAAAGTAAGGCCACTGAAGTGACCTCCACATATGCCATCATGAACTTCCTTAATGGTATAAGGAATTTCAGAACTCATGAGGCATCGTAAGAGAATACCATCAAAGCCACACTTATAGAGGAGGCCCCCCATGATGACATAATGAGAGACCTTTTTAAGGAAGGCACGTTGTCCATTATGGGTGAGATCGGGGGTAAGATGGAGAGAGAAAGATAGTCGAGTATTGTTTATACCAAAGGTCACTCGGTCAGGGGTGATGGTTCCAATGGAGGAAACATTTGTGAGGTAAGTAAGAGGGTGATTGGAGTCATTGTATGGTGACAAATATTTTAGAATCGGTGGGTGAAGCGGGTATTTGAGAAGCCAAGCAGGCCATGGTGTCTACAATTTGTTGGTTGAACGAGGGATGGTTTGTAGGGTGTAATGGTCAAAGGTGGTCAAAAGTATGTCTACATGATGTTTATACTTTTGAAGTATCTCATTACAACATTGGTATATACCATTGACTTGGTTTATGACCAATTGAGAATCACCAAAGATGTTGATTGATTTGACATCTAGGGCATAGGTGGCTTGAGACCTAATACGAGTGCTTCATATTCGGTGATATTGTTTGTACAATCAAAATCTAGTTTGAAAGACAAAGGCATGGGTTCACCATCAAGTGGAATGAGGATAATACCAGCCCCACCCCCACACTGACACTTGGAACCATCAAGAAGAGTGTCATTTGGTAAGTGGGTTCATCCAGGAAAGGGTAGCAATTGACTCATCTGGAAAGTCAAAATTAGAGGGTTGATCCCCAAAAATAGGTGCATCAGCCAATTGGTCATGATAGCTTGGCCCTTGATGGAATTTTGATGAATGAATTCAAGGTCAAGGTCAGCTAAAAGCATAAGCCATCATGTGGCACGCTGATTTTGATAAGGTTTGGCATACATGAAGTGTAAGGGGTCGGTGTTGGTCACAACATAGGTTTTGTGGTTGAGTAGGTAATGGCGGAGTTTGGTGGCAACGAAAACTAAGGCTAAGAAAAAAATTTTTGGGATGGGTGTATCGGGTTTCATAGTCCAAAAGAGTATGGCTTATGTAATAAACCACCTACTCCCTGTGTTGTTCATCACGATGAGCGAGCATGGCTCCCAAGGAGTGATCGGTAGCTGAGATGTATAGGTAGAAAGGTTGATCATCTTTAGGTGGAATGAGTACGGGTGGTTGGAGAAGGTATTGTTTTAGGGCCTCAAAAGCTTTGTGGCAGTCATCATCCCATTTAAAGGAGACATCCTTCTTGAGAAGATGATGAAATGGTTGACACCGATCAGATAATTGTGAAATGAAATGGTGAATAGACTGCAACTTACCTTACAGGCTACAGAGTTGTCTAAGGTTAGTAGGTGGAGGCATTTCAAGAATGGCCTTGACTTTAGTAGGGTCAACTTCTATACCACGTAGGGAAATGATAAAGCCCAGGAGTTTTCCTGAGAGGACCACGAAGACACACTTCTTAGGCTGAAGGTGAACACAATATTTAATGAGATGGTCAAAAATGGTTTTGAGGATGGCAAGGTGCTCGGAGTGGCATTTAGATTTGGCCAGGAGATCATCCACGTAATCTTCCAATATATGATGCATGATATCATGGAAGATGTAAGTCATAGCCCACTGATATGTGGCACCAATGTTTTTAAGGCCAAAAGGCATGACTCGATAGTAGAAAGGTCCCCCAAGGGGTGATGAATGTGGTTTTATGTTGATCCTCTGGGCAAGCAGGATTTGGTTATAACCCGAGAAGCCATCCATGAGTGATAACATCTCGTGACCAGTGGTAAGGTCAACCAACTTGGTCAATACCGGGTAAGGGGAAGTCATCTTTTGGGTAGGCTAGGTTGAGGTCATGGAAATCCATGCAAATGTGGAGTCCCCTATCACCTTAGTGATAGGGACAATGTTAGAAATCCAACGAGGATAATCAATGGGTAATATGAAGGAAATGGAAAGAAGGCACTGAAGTTCTTCTTTGATGAGAAGGGCAATGCGAGGGTGCATTTTCCTCACTTTTTTTTGATGGGTTTGGCATCGGGAATGGTTATGATATTGTGGACCACTATGGTGGGGTCAATACTGGGCATGTCTACATAAGACCAAGCAAAAATGCATGGTTATGATCTTTGAGAAAAGAAGTGATGGCTTCCTGTTCAGCAACATCCAAAGATTGACCGATCTTTAGGATGTGCGGGTCATCCTGAGTATGAATGTTGATTTCGATAGTCGATTCATTCAACATGGTTTACATGTCTCGAGGGTAATGACCGATGAATATATGAGTCTTCTACACCAAGGTAGGTGAGTATAGATTCATCATCCTGACATTGAACGACATTAATTAAGGTGTATCATCATCGATCATTTCAGGATACAGAAGGGAAGAGAGGAAGGAGCCTCACCCTCACGTTGATAAGTCAAAGGCCCCAAGGAAATGGTGTTTATGAAAAAAAAGTTAGGAGGGATAGATTCTAGATCCATCGACTCCATCGGTGAAAGGTGGTGATGAAGGCGGAGCGGGTGAAGAAGGTGGAGAAGGGTTGATGTCCTTGATGAGTTCAATGTGGGCCTGTTTGGTAGGTGGTTCAGAAAGCCGATACCACTACGGTCATTATGTTTTGCGGGTGGTACATGGAATAATGGTATGGTGGCCTTGCTCATAAAATCCAAAACCAAAACCCTTCCACGCACATCGGTGCAGGAAGGTGTGGGAAAAATGGTGATTGGTGAGAGACTGAAGTCAGTGGAAAATGGGTGGGTTTGTGATGGTGGTTCGGTGTGTACATGGTAGTATCAAGTCCCCCATAGGTGAGACTGGTACGAAGATGAGGAGGACCATAAAGGAGGCATTCTCCTATGTGGTGATCATAATGAGGGTGTTGGTGAAGACTTCCATACTCTTGTGGAGTAAGGAATGTGTTGACACTATATAGGTGGTATTCCCCCAGAGTGAGGTGTTGAAAAACACCTTCCAAGGGATCGGTGGTTGGTATGTGGGTAGTGGGAATAGATGATGTGTCGAGGTCAATGCGGAGGTGGAGTTAATGGATTGGGAGACTGAATGGGTTGGCCGTGGAGGTTGTGGCGGTGGTAGGAGTGGAAGAGGCATGTGTGGTGGAGGTGGTGACTGTACTGTAAGCGGAAGTGTAGGTGAAGTGGTAGTGGTCATGGAGGTAGATGCCTTAATGGGTATGAGCACATCATTAGGTCAATAAAGCATGTTGCATGTTTTAAAAGGTGATGGATCAGCTGAATGGTATAGGTGTGTCCTTCATGTTCAAACTTTACACAACGATGCAAAGTGGAAGGAACACAACCCATGACACGAATCCAGGGTCTACCAAGCAACAAGTTATATTGAAATTCCCCCTCCAAGACATAGAATAATTCTGAATAGTGTGGGGGCCCATGCAAATGTGGAGATGATAGTGCCTAATGTAGAGGTGATAGCGTCATTGAATGAACACAACATGACAGGATGTTTATGCATGTAATTGTCAGGTATGCACATTTGAGTGAATGCATGGGATGAAATGATATTAATACTAGTGCCCCCATCAATCATTACACATCATACACGTATATCATCGATGTGGACAGAGATGAAGAGGGCTGGGTCTGGGTCATCCATTTGGTGTGGTGTGATCTCTTCCTCTGAGAAGCTAAGGGAGGCTATTTGGTGAGTAGGGTGAGGTGTGGATAAAGGTGGCAAATTTGGTGAGAGAGGCTACATGATGGGGTGTGATAATGGAGGCTACGGGTGTAGGGTCATTGGGTAAAACCTCAATAGATTGAAGAACCTCCATGAGAGCTTGACGATGGGATTCTTGAGGTTTGATGAGGTCATATAGGACATTTTGAGGGGAGATTGGTGTAATTGTTTGAGCATGGTGTGATGTGTGACCCCATTAGAAATAGGGTATGTGGGTCCATGGATAGTAATCTTAGGTGTGGGTGCAGATGGTATGTTGGGTATAGGATTGGTCAGTGAGTCAGTTTGCCTTTTCTTTACCTTTATCCTTCTAAGCACGGGTAGTAATGTGGATCATGTTGATCTGAGGAGTTGGCAAACGGAGAAGGTGTAGGATGAGTGGTATAATGACATGACGGGAAAAAACCTACCGGAGGAGAAAAACCTTGTGAGGTGAGTCTGAGCACAATGACATTTAGGTGATGGTGTGGCAAGTTCTCTGATGTGAACCATGTTAATTTCAAATCTTGGAGGTGGCTCTAGGAGCTGTGGGGGTGGAGGTCATGGTTGTTGAGTGGGCAGTGAAGGAAGGACTATGGGAATGGGTGTCGGTGAAGTAGGTCCTCATCGAGAAGGTCATCATCATCAAAGTTGGCTTCAGAGGACACAACTAGATAAGGATGGTTTTCAAAGCCTTTAGAGTTCTCCACATCGTGCCCTGGCACACGATGGTAGGCACAAATTTTAGTGTCATCAAACCCTTTTGGCTTGGGTTTGAGGGGGTCATAAGGTCTGAGTGGTGGTAATGTGATGAAAAAGTCTCAAGGAGGTTGGTTAAGATTTTGGCATAGGACCCTGCTAGTGGATCACAATGGGAAGTGAAAGTGGGTTTGGGTAGGTGTAGGTGGGCTGATTGTTGAGGAACGGTCCTTGCAGGAGGGGGAGTGGGTCGAGCCATGGTTTTGGGTGCTGGAGTGGTCTTGGGTGTTGGTCATGTTTGTTTGGGTAGGGGTATGGTAGATGAACAGCAGGAGGGTGTATGGTTGTTTTGACTACCTTATTGAGGGTAGCGGATTTTTTTTTGGGTTGCACCTTCTTGGGTAAAGGTGATATGGGTGTATGAGATCTAGAGGGAAAAGTAGATGGGGGAAGAGGGTGAGTTACCCATGGGGATAATGGAGGTGTTGTGAAGGTAGATGATGCGGGTCAAGCAGGGGTGTGAGAGATAGAGACTAAAGTGTAGTGGGTAATGAAGAAGTTGCTGAGGTTATTGGAGGTATGGGTGGTAAAGATGTTGCAGGTGTAGGTGTAAGTCATGTTGGGTGCTTGGGTAGGTTAGAGGTTTGTGAGGAAGGAGTGGGCTGTTGTGTTTTTGGTTTATTGATGGGTGGAGGTTTCTTAACCATGTTGGGAAGTTGAGGTCCTAAGATGGATGAGAAGGGTGAAGGTGTGTGTGTGATTGGCATAGCTGGGGTATGAGTTCTATGGGTTTGGTTCTTCTGTTTGGGTGTTGGAGTAGGTGTGGTGTTGACTTTGGAGGATGTAGCTAAATCTAGTTTGATAGGTGGATGAGTAAGGCTGGTGGTTGGGGTGACCCCTAAGGTGGTAATAGGTTTAGTCGAGGAAGATGTTGTAGTGTGGGTTTGGATTTAGATGTAGGTTGGGTTATGGGTAAGGGTATGTTGAGCGGTGTGCTGAGGGTTATGGAAGAAGTAGTGATAGAGGTGGTTGTGTTCAGTTGAATTGGTCAAAATATTTTTGGGTAGATAGTGGAAGTATCAGCAAGTGACATCTACATTTGTGTTGAAACAGAAGCAGAAGATGCCCCCACAATAAGGCTCTATCCACATAATCTAGGTGATCAGCCAAATGTGAGAATGACACATCTATAGGTGATGTTGATGAGGACCCAATGGCTATTCCCGTAAAATGTGTCTTAGAGATGGGGAATTTGTTAGCTTCAGCTTCCATGGGTAAGAGAGCCAAAAGTAGGTCTCAGCAGATCTTGGGTAGCTGATGGAGAATGCTCACCTAGAGGCAAAGGTATCTCTATTGGATCTTGATAGGTGGAGGAGATGATGGGTGCTCCTCTATAGGTGGAGGAGATGATGGGTGCTCCTCTCTGTAGGTGGAGGAGATGATGGGTGCTCCTCTGTGGGTGGAGGAGGTAAACAAGTATCCTCCATGGAGTGAAGAAGTATTGTGGGTGTCGGTTCCCTAGGTGGAGAAGCCAAAGGTGAAATGGTCTCGATATTAGTAGAAGGCTCCTCCATAGGTGAGGAAGGAGGTGAAAGGTGTTCCTCTATGGGTGGAGGAATAGGTGAGGTAGGTTCCAATGCATAGAGGAGGATTTCGAGCTAGAATTTCCTCTATGGAAGGAATATGGGGTAATTGGGAAGCAACAGGTGTGTCACTAAAAATAGCATGGACCTCGCAGGTATGGCCATCATGAGTTGAGGTCTCACCGGTTTGATCAGATGAAGGGGCATGATTGGGAAAGGGTTTCTTGAAGATATGTAGGTTTTGATTGGTAGGTGCATTAGGATTATCCATAGTTAACTCACCTTTCTCGAGCATTTCTTGGACAATATTTTTGAAAGTGATGCAATTTCCATCACTATGACCCTTTACTCGATGATAGTTACAAAATCATGTTCTTTATACCATGTGGGCATGGGGTGAGCAGGGTCAAAACCAGTGTGTGGTTTTATAGGTGGAAGGGTGATGGCCCCAAATTTGATGAGCTTTTCTAAGATAGAAGAGTAGGGCTCCCCAATTGGGGTGTATTTCCATTGTTCTCATCTGAATTGAAAAGTCTGGATGGGTGAGAGATTAGATGAGGGGGTAGCCTTGATTTGATGGATGAGTGGGCCGGCTTTGAGTACCACTACATTAGCGGTGCCCTTGGCCTTTGAATAATTTTTCTATGGTTTGGAAGAAGAAGAGGTATCATTCGACTTGAATGCCAAATTCTTACTACGTAATTGGATTTTCTTCTCTTCGATGGCCCGAATCTCTAGCTTTCATGCCATGGTGAATGCTTCATCAAATGTTCGGAAGGTTTGGACCTACAGGGTCATGAGATATGTCTAAAGACAAGCCCATGTGAAGAGCTCAATGAGTTCTATTTGTGGCAGTTGGAAGGTGAGTTGATTGATCAAGCTACGCCAACGAGTGAAAAAATCTGCGATAGATTCATCCTCATACTACGATGCGTGGAGTATAGGTCAATCATGGTAACCTTCTTGATGATATTGATGGAGAAGTGATCCAAGAAGGCTTGGGCTACCTGATTAAATGAAAATATAGAGTGTCTAGGTAACCCACTATACCAATCTAACGCAGGTCTAGTCAAAGACATGGGAAAGGTCCTTAAGAGTAAAGCATCATCATGGGTGATTAGGTAGCACCCATGTTTGAATGACCACAAATGTTGTTGGGTCTTCCTTGCTATTGAAATGGTTGAATTTAGGCATCTCCCAATGCATGAGATATGGATGAATAGGAATGGATGGGTGGATAGGCTCATTACAAATCTCATCATAGGTGAGAGTATTACGGGAGCCAAAAACCGATGCCTCTAATGTCTGCATCTTTTCCATCATCAATTTGATTAGGTCATTGGTAGGTTACGATGATTGGGTGCCTCCTGTAGCATAAGAGAGGTTGGTTTTGGGCATATAATGGGGTGGCATTCCAATATATGGTGCTTCCATGTAGGTTGATTGAGAAGAAGGTAGTGAAATAGGGGGTATGTACCCAGAGTGAATAATAGATGAAACGGGAGGCTACTGATAGTATGTATATGGAGGTGGAAGGGTCATGGTAACCCTAGTGGCAATGGGGGCCAATAACGATTATGGAATGGAAAGGACCACATTCTGAAAAGGGGTAGGGGTCACCGACACCGGAGGTGGTAGTGTAGCTATGGGTATATGCGAGACAATAGGGGTGGATGAGGTTGTGTTTTGGGTGGTTGTCAAAGGTATGGTGGATGTGGTGGGTGCAATGGATGTAGCAGATGTGGCAGTCATAGTGGTATAGGACCTAACTACAAAACAAGACTAGGGGTAAAGGTAGATGTGGGCAACATGGAGCTAGATGGGGCTGATGCAGAGTGGGAGTGAGAGTCGAGGGATAGATACAGGGCATGTCATATATCAACTAACCCGAGGCATCTCGAGTGGATGAGTGGGAAAGGTAAAACTACAAGGCGGTAGGGTTTTGGTCAAGGAGTCATGTGAACTCTTCATCTCCTGTAGCGATAGTAGTGATAGGTTGGATAGGATCCATGGCGGGTGATAAAATGGAAGGTGGTGAAGGACTAGGTGGGAGTGGTTGACAACTTGCGTGGAATACGAGTGTGCTTTCTTGTCTTTGGTCAGCACCATGTGAACCAAGATCGATCAGTTAGGCCACTTCTCATAAATGACACAAAAAATAAAGTAGAGAACAGGTGAAACAGTGGTAAAAAGTGGATTAGGTACCAAATGTTAGTTGGAAAGTGGCACAGGATAACCGATGTCGGTTAGGGTAAACTGACGCCGGTTAGGGGTAACCAATGCCTGGTCACCACTGTGGGAAATGGACAGTGAGTCAAAAACAAGGTATAAGGTCAAATCTGATAGGTATGCCAAACTCTGATGAGTTTTACAAGGTCAATGGGAATGATAGTAGTGACAGGGACTCTAAAAAGTTGAAGAAGGTGAATAAATGTCCCTTTGGGTAGGTTAACCAAAATGACAGTGAACCGACACCGGTTGGGTATAACCAAAATGATAGTGAACGTCGAGGGGTAACCGATGATGACTGTCACTGACGACACCGATCACTATGAAATTGAAATAGTGATGAAAGAAAAGTGGTTGTGAATTAAAATCTGATGTGGAATCAACCCAAAATTCTGAGAATGATGAGAATATGGTCCAGGCACACTCAGATGAAGCCAAAATACACCAACTATGATGAGGAGCATGCAAGGATAAACAAGAAGAATGAAGAACATGACCTCTCACCTCAAAATGCAAGCCAAGTAGAAACACTAAGAAAAATGTGATCCTAAGAGTGCCTTTTCTATTATGTTTGTTTAGCTTATGCTATTTAAGGACTAACACATGAACTGTAAAATAGAGTTTTTTTGTGAGGATGGCTTCCTACAAAGAAGGAGATCTAAAAGGTGAGGTTTCGGTATGTTATGGTGGGGGTGGGCTTCACTCTAAAGTATGACTCGATAGAGCAACTGAGTTGGGGAGTACCTACCAATCCTCATATCAATGTGATCATTGACAGGCATTCCCAGAAAGATGTTGTTTAAGAATATGTATTTGTTTTGAATTTGTGCAATTTGGCAAGACTCGAGAGAGAGAGAGAGATGTGCTTTCTATGATTCATTTGTCAACCATCAGCTGGAATGACTTCCAGCATATAGGTTTCCCTCAATTAATGTGAGCTAATGCGATAAATCAGAATGAAATGCAATGATTTTTAAGCCCAAATCGAAATATGAAGTTTGATGACACAAATGGATGAATAGGAAGAGGGATGCTCTTTCACTAAAATGTAGAAAACAAGAAGAAATGATTCTTTTTAAGTACACCAAAAGAAAGGTTTCTTTTAGAGAAAATAGAAAGAAAAAGAGGGTTACCAAGGAAGAAAATTAATGTGTATGCTTTTCAGAAGGGAAACAAACACACAACTTTTCCTAGGAATGAATAAAATGCAAGGAACCCTGGATGGGTCCCACCGGGCATGCCAAAATGTTTCACCTGATTTAGACATTTTTGAATATTGACGAAATAGATAGGGTAATGGGCGTAGGAGGAATACCTGTTGAAATGTTGGTTGTTGGGTTGTTGCACACGTATGACTTCTAATCCATAGCTGATCATGAGAGCTTCCTTTTGGCTAGGAGGAACTACCTGAAATGGAACACAAGACCACCAGAAAGAGTTAAACAATATGTGTAGTGAACTGCCTAGCATGTGCTAGATCCGGGAAGTGTGATACTTCCTAGATGGCTATCAGTCCACTATTTAAAACAATTTAATGTTGGTAATGAAGTAAATCCTATTGTAATTGAAATGATTTAGGTATCTCATTAAAAACACAATAAGAAAGATCTAATCTAACAAGCTAGGTTAAAATAAGATCCGAAGGTCAAGTAGTTGGTTCTGGTTCTCTAGCAGGTCTGACAGAGGTCTCAAGCAGGTCACAGTGAATAAGGGTGATGTGGGAATAGAGGGGTAAGTCACTGTTTTGGGTATTGGTAAATACAGAGACCGATGCCAGTTAAGGGTGACCGATGCCTACTTGGGAGAACCAAAGTGCCCATTTATTGTGGAAAACTAGGAATGCCACAGAATGAGCTTTGGATCTCCCTTATGATTGCACAAAGGACTAGGTTGGTCGAATGAGGTATTAGGCTGTTTGGATGGGGTTTGGTGAGGTTTTAATGGGGATATGGAGGGGTGAGTATTAAAGGAGGTCAATGGGTGGCTAGGAGAACAAAGGATGAAGATACAATAATTAAATGAATGAACCAGAGGAGTAAACTATTCTACTTACTTGAAATCTGGTTTTGGGTGCCTGTGAGTGATGGATGAAGGTGCTGGTAAGAGGTTGAATGTTGTTGAGGATCACCAAACATTGAAAGCTCCTACATGGGCTGCATGTGCATTCCTTTTTGCTTGGTTGGATCAAATATGTGTTGGGTGATTATTGGATGGTTGTCGGGTGAATGTTGGATGCCTGTGCAAGAGAAAATGCTTGATCTCCTTCCTTTGCATGTGTGTTCTCATGGAAACTTGTTCTCAAAAGATGTGATATCTCTCAGAATCTACCAATGTTTTTCCAACCTCAAAATAAGGTTGTTTTGGGGATTAAAAGGTGACCGATGGTGGTTCCGGCTTAACCGGTGATGGTTAGGGGTAACCAGCATCGGTCAAGGTGGATTTCTAGGTTTACTAAACTAGGCAGATCCCCTTGATTTTCTAGGATCTCATGTCATTAACCCATGGATTAGATAGAAGCTTCTTGTAAGCATGCGGAATGTGGTTAGAGGGAATGTAGGCATTGATTTTTAGGGTTTGGGTAAGTCTTAGTTAGTTATGGCAACTTACTAAGAATAGGTCTTAGGGTGAGTTGGCTTGATGAGGTGTCTAGGTGAGGTGTAAGTGTGGGCATTATCTAAATTAAGATATTTAAATAATAAATATGGTGAGGATAATGAATTAATTTAATTAAATTAATTAAATTAATATTAGTGGGGTGAAGGGGGCCATGGTGAATGTGATGAAGGTATATACACCCGATATAAAATAATACCAGTCTCTCAAAAACCCTCATATCTGACCTCACCATCTTGGCACACGAGCCAGAGTATGTGATCAAAAAGCTCAAAACACTCTCATGTACATCCTCATTATCTTGAGCATGCATAGATATAAATCAAAAATATATAAAAATATATACCCTACACATATACGATGACTAATCATCACCCCACTTGATATCCTTATCAATCTCATCTATCTCCTCCTCTGCTCCTCTAACTCCACACCATCTACATGTATGACAGAAGCCAACATACATCTGACCTCTAAATGATGTCCACGTTGAAATCCCCTTTAGTGCCTATCGTTAGTATGCTTTACATCGTGTGTAGCCCGATCATCCCTATGCTCTCCAACAACAAGCACCCAACACCTATACCAACTTGAACAAAGCCTACCTCGAATGCATCCGGTCGGGCATACCAATGTAGATGCACACATACGATGTGCCCGTATGCCCAATGGTAATGAAAAGAAAGGTGCAAAGGCAAACTCGAACCTCTCGCAACCGCCCATAGGCCCATAACTCGTTGTATAAGCCCTCACCAAGTATGCTAATGCCCAACAAAAATGGGTCCTATCCTCCACCTGTCATGGAGAACCCCCATCAATGCCCATAGGAATCTCCCACCCTTAACATGGTAGTACAAAACAACACAATTCCTCCATGATCGGAAGACCACTAATCTCATCTCCTCGGGATGAGCCGTATACATATCTCATAGCTCAGGCTCGTGCTATAGAACCTCATCTCTGTCATCCCCTCTCCAAACATCATCAACATTAGCTCCTCTGATTCCTCTAAAGAAATAGAATAAACCTGCATCCCCACTATCGGTAACCGCAAGATCATGTACACATCCTCTAGGTTGAATGTGATCTCACCCATCGGTAGATGAAATGTGTTGGTCATTGAATCCCATTTTTCAATAAGTGCGACCATCAAGCTTGGATCTCGATCTATGTGCATGTATCATCTGACCCCAATAAGGCCAACATCTGTAACATGTTACCAATCCTGCCCAGGTCACGCTCCTTGTACCACTAAAAACAAATGTACTACTTTTTCTCTCATCATGAACTAGTCCCTAGCCCTGCACTTAAACAAACCACACCATTATTAAATATTGACCATACCTAACATATCACTTACCCAGAAAAACCTATTCCCAAAATTCTTATTATTTATTTCCTCGCAACCCAACGGCCTACCCATTTCCCCCATCCCACTTTCACATCCCTCAATTTCTATCATATATACCCTTTTACCTTACCTATTCTCAACACACTTACATTTATACCTCACTACCTCACTTTCTCTTTAACTCCCACCATCACCCTTTCTTGACCTATTTTTCCTCACAAGTTGGTGACATCGGTCACTAGTAGTAGCATTGGTCCATCATGACCGGCATCGGTCACCTGTTGTTTGATAGATGCCAACTATGTCTAGCAGACATCGGCTACCTTTGACCGACATCGGTCCCTATCTCGCCAACCAAACCATGAAAACCCTCCCCCTTTTTTTCAAAATTTTAACCATACTAACCTATAAACCTACCCTATCATACCCAAACATACTAGCTTTCCCCCTACCCATATTTAACCCACATTGGACTTCCTACCCTTCCCATTTCATCAATTTTACTTCCACATGTAAATTTAATTCCTACCCAAAACCATTTCTACCCAAACCAATTTCTACAAAAATTTCAACTAACAAGCATTGAATGGGATCGAATCTTGCCTCATCTCAGTTTCATCGGTGTGGTGGTACGTCGGCCATTATGCGGTGGCCCACTTGAGCCCTCTCCTACCTATGTCATGCCTCAATCCACCCCTCACCTTGACCAATCACAATCGACCACACCACTCTCGTGGACCCATCTACTAGCCCCTCTCACAAACTCGTAATATCCACCTCATTGAAAGATAATGCCTTGTCCTTATCTCTCGGAAAGGTGCAAAAGGTCAAACGGATCCATTGTTTTCTCAAAAGTCACAACACAACAATGATTCCATAAAATATAGAATTTTTATTTTATAAACCCAAATCGACACTTACCGATGTCGGTCATATTTGTGCCCTAACTTGAACCAATGTCGGTCACCATATAAGCGGCATCAATCAACCCTTATAGCTATCTACCCTTGCTAAATGCTTCCTTTTTACCTCTGAACCATTAGTGCCACTGTCAGACATTAAAATTTTCCTCCGTAATTTCTATTTTATTAATGTATGTATTAGGAATAAGATGTTGTTAAGTATAATTAGTAGTGGCGTCGAATAGAAGATAATGGCGCCATCGATGCAGTGCCATTGATAAAGTAGAATACGGTAATAGATCAAAAATGCAATAGGAATGTTGTGGTAAAAGTAAATATTTGTCGTAAGTTGTCCGGTAATATTAAAATGTCAAAGTTGGGGTAAGTAGAAAGTAGGGTCTACATGATTATGAATTAAAAATATTATATTTGTAATAAGGACAAAGAGTGATGTCATAAATATTTTGTGTATTTTATTTTTGGAAAAGTCTAAAAGGTGGAACCCATGTGAGATGATAAGGTTTATCTTATCTTAGAAGATAAGCCTACATGTAAAGGCAAGAGTTTAGGCATGGAATATGATTGGCGGAAGAGATTTCCTATCCTATCTTAGAGATAGGGTGGATAAGCTGAATTCCTATAAATAAAGAGGCCACCCCCTCATTTAGCATAGAAGGAAGTAGTAGAAATATTGTATGAGTAAGTGTGTAAAAGAAGCCATCATTTTGAAGGTGTGTTAAAGAAGCCATTAAGAGGTGTAATTGTGAAGTTTCTCCCATAGTTATTGTTGGAAGGCAAGTGAAGTCGATAACACTTGAAATACCTCATGGGTGAGATTGTAACAATTTCATGTTGATATTATAATTTACACGATATTTCAGATTTATCATCATTCCTTCTTATCATAGTCTATGGTATACTTGTGTTATGTTTGTTGTTGTGTTTCCAGATTACATCCACCAAACTAAAAGTTGTGCATTAGTAAATAATCATAGCACGAGGAGTTCCCGATGAAGAATTATCATAGTCTTAGGATTGGTGATGACATTTTGGTTCCATTGCCGGGACCATTCCTCGTTGGTGGATTTTCTGGAGAGATATTCCCACTTAGTCGAAAAAATCATTTGGAGGGTAACCTTGTTTTTATTGTGCATAGTAGTTACCATGGTAAAGTCACTTTTTATGTGAATAGTATTTACATGAATAAACCATAAAAAGTCACTTTTTTTACCGTGAATAGTGTTTACCACATGAAAGTCAGTTTTACCACAGTAAAGTCAAGTTTTACCATAGTTTCAAGTTTACGTGGTCATTTCTATTTTATGTAGAAAGGTGTAAAGTCACTTTCTATTATAGTGATTCCAATTATTTGTGCACATAAGTCTTGTTGATTGTACTTGTGGGTTGGTATTTCAACATGTGGTTATTTTTGAAAATGGGGAAGATTCTGTTTTTTCAGCCCAATCTAATGAAGATGCTTCCTCTTTCATTCAAGAGTTTAAACGATCTTGTATTTGTAATGGCCTTATAAGAAGGGAACAATGGACTGAATTTTTTCCTACCTTTTTGGATGGTTCGCACTTAGGTGGTTTGAAACACTAGGTGATAATGTGAAAAACTCATGGGATTTATTAAGCTGAAAGTTTTCTTGAAGAATTTGGTGAACAACGAAAATATGCAGATCTCATGATCGAGATCACAAAGCTAGCCCAAGGAGAGAAGGAGAAGATAAGAGATTATCATGCTCATGTTCTAGAGCTAAGGAGGAAGCTCGATGCCTAGATCCGGAAGGAAGGATTAGTGGATGGGTTGATGAATGGCATGGATAATCTCCTCTGTAAGCACTTCATTCTTGGGATGAAGCCAGAGATCAGACAACGAGTGAAGTATGACCACCCAACTACCATTGAAAAAAGCAAAGGAGATTGCAAGAAGGCAAGAAGAAAGCATGGAAGAGGAGCCCAAAGAAATTGTTGCTAAAGTAGAGCCTACACCAGCACCTTTGGTCCAGAATCCACAACCACTCTCGGTGAGCACAAATCTTTCTCCTAGTACATCTACTGAGTATGAAGATCTTCTCAAGAAGATGGGTCAATTAACTATTAATCTTCTTGAGGAAAGAAATTTAGTTCTCGGGGAGGAGATAGAGGTCTAAAAGAAATATTTCTAAGTTGTATGTTATGGTTGTTATAAAAGGGTCATTATAAGTATAATTGTCTAGATAGAGCTTCTACATCAGTACAAGAGATAATGATAAAGGAAAAACACCTGTGAATTCTTTTGATGTAGTAGATAAGAGCATAAATAATGAAGTAGATGTGTTTGTAACAAAAAGAAAGAAAAAAAGATAACCAAGATGGAAATGATCCTAAGAAGATGAAAGGAGAAACTAGTAAGAAACATAGGAGAAGAAAGTTGGGTGTGCAGGATTTTCTGATTTCACAGGGACAAGGACCATACTCCATCTTAGAAGATCTGTCCAAAAGGCTTGCAAATATTACATATGGTCAACTCTTGGCTATGTCTTATGAGAAGAGGCGGGAGCTGCGAAGTGGACTCAATGCTCGACGAAGGAAGGAGGTTGAGGTCCCTATTTTGGAGGCAAAGGTGGATCCCTATGCTCCATAAGCTGAGGTATTATGTAATGGTATTTCAATTCATGATGTCTTAGTTGATGGAGGTGTTGCAGTTAATGTAATGACCAAGTCTGTAATGAATATGTTGGGTTTAAAAATTGATCGCCCCTCAACACTTATGTTAAGGTCATTAAATAAAGGAAAAACTAAACTAGAAGGTGTAGTTTCAAATGTGGCAATATTTGTTATGGGTGTTGTATGTGTGGTAGACTTTCAGGTGATGAAAAATGGTACTGTTGCGTACCCAATGTTGTTGGGAAGACCATGGCTAAGGAGAGTTCATGCAAGAAACTACTGGAATGAAGGCTTCATGACACTTGGATGTGGTAGAGAGAGGGTGAAGATAAACGTGATCCCTCGGCATCATAAGGCGTAACACAGTGGATTCAAGTGATGAAACGATGATTGGACATCCTCGATTACTCTAGTACCGTGAAGTGGACACAAAGATGAAGAAAGTGAGGTTGATGTTTTGGTCATGGATATCCTTCTAGTCACACCGACTCATGAACCCATAAAATTATCTGAAGAAGAAATTGATGATCGTCTCCAACAAATAAAGATTGGTGATGTTGTGATGGAGAGTGAGAAGGAATCCTACCTCCAACTCTTTCGAAGGTACATACACATATTCACTTTTGATTACAAGGAACTCCATCAAGTAAGTTGGGTAGAACATTCTATTAAGTTGGTAGATGGTGCTTAAGCCCATAAAACAAATGCCATATAGAATGAATCCTAATTTTTCCAAGGCTGTAAAAGAAGAAATAGATAAGTTGCTTGATGCAGGGATTCATATTTGCTGTGGAGAATTTAGAATGGGTTTCTCCATTGTGATCTCAATAAAAAAGAATGGGAAGCTATGCATTTGTGTTGATTATAGGAAGCTCAATAAGGCAACAAAGAAGGATCATTACCCTCTTCCATTCTCAGATCAGATCTTGGATGAAGTAGTTGGCCAGGAGTGCTATAGTTTTGCTGATGGATATAGCGGATACAACCAAGTTTGTATAGTGGAGAAAAATCAGCTAAAGACCACGTTCACCACTCCTTGGGAACGTTTTCTTATAGAGTTATGCCTTTTGGGTTGTGTAATGCTCAGAAACGTTCCAGCGTTTGATGAATAGGGTGTTTGAACCCTACATTGGGAACTTCATCAGAGTATTTCTAGATGATTTTTGCATCTATGGGAGCAAGATGGACCACACACTTTGATGGAGACAACATTTCAAAGGTTAGATGAAGCACAAGCCTCACTAAACCCTCTGAAAGTGTGTCTTTGGATGTTCTAAAGGTGTTTTGTTAGGGCATGTTGTATCCAGAGATGGTATTGGTACTGATTCTGATAAAGTTTCAAAAATCAAAGAGTTACCATTTCCTATGAATAGAAGTAAGTTGAGATCATTTTTAGGCCATGTGGGTTACTATAGAAGGTTCATCAAGAATTTCTCAAAGATTGCATACCACTAACCATTTCTTGAAGAAGGATGTTACTTATGAACTAGGAAATAAAGTGCATGAAGCTTTTGAACAAGCTGAAGGAAGCCACAGGTGTCTTCACTTGTTTTAAAGAATCCAGTTGGAGCAAGCCATTCATTGTGTATAATGATGCCTCGGATGTAGCACTAGGAAGTACTACGAGCCAAAAGGATGAAAATGGGAATGATCATCCGATTTACTTTGGGAGCGAGACAAATGAGCGTCTTGAGGTAAATTATAATGTAAGAAAAAGAGGCTCTAGCTATCATTTTTTTATAAAGAAGTTTAGAAATTACTTGCTAGGGTAGAAATTTATAGTTATGTAACAGATCATCAGGCTCTAAAATATATTGTAAATAAGCCTAACCCATCGGGGAGGATAGCGAGATGGATAATTTTGCTACTGAGAATTTAAATTTGATATTATAGATAGGCCGGGAAAGAAGTATGTCAATGTAGATGCACTCTCTCGAGCCTATGATGGTTTAGGTTCATCTTGTGATGATGATGATTTCCCAGATGCGGCATTGTTATCCCTTGACACAATCCCTAGTGAATACATAGATATTTGGAATTATCTGAATGAATTCAAGTTTCCTGATGGTGCCAATGCAAAGACTAAGAGGAAGATTACTCAAGTTAGTCGTCCATATTCTATTTTGCATGGAGTATTATTTCGAATAGGACCTGATGGACAATATAAGAGGGTAGTTGGACGTGATCAAGGAAAGGAGCTGATAGAAGAATTCCACAATGGTACATGTGGAGGAAACTTCTATGGACAACTTACAGCAAGAAGGATCTTGGATGCACGAGTTATCATTGCCCACTCTTTTTAGAGATTGTTATAATTATTGTAAGACATGTGATATTTGTCAAACACATGGTAACCGTAAGACTTCATCAGCTCCATTATGCCCTATTCTTCCACTTGGTCCCTTTGAAAAGTGGGAATAGACATTGTAGGTCCACTTCCAACTACCCCATGCCAAAATAAGTATATTGTAGTTGCCACAGATTATTTAACCAAGTGGGTTGAAGCTAGGCCATTGAAAACAACTTCCATGGATGAAGTGGCAAGGTTCATATATGAACGCATTGTCCACTAATTTGGTTGTCCATTAGAAATTGTAACAGAATCAAAAGCCACTTCATTAATGAGGTGGTAGAAGCCTAGTCAATAAAGTTTTCTATTAAGCACAGGAAGGCAACAACATACAAGCCAAGCACAAATGGATAGGTGGAATGAACAAAAATTTGTGTTGTGTCAAATTCTAGCAAAAGATGTAGACTTGCATGTACATAAGTGGGATAAAAGGATTCATGTAGCATTGTGGGCATATAAGGCAACATCAAAGTCGAGAACGAGGATACTCCCCATTTCGGTTGGCTTATGGCATTGATCCAGTTCTTCTATTGAGTTTGATATTCCCACTTTATGAGAGTTATGAAAAATGAAAGGATGGATGAAAGTGATTCATAAAAAGAAAGGTTGGTGCATCTTCATTTGCTTTAGAGGAAATGAGGGAAATAGCGAAGGATACAAGCTATAAGAAGAAAATGAAGTAGAAGGAATACTTTGATCAAAAGATCCATTGGTCTCCATTTCATGTGAATGACTTGGTTCTAGTATATGATTCGGATACAAAAAAAGAAGAGGCGAGAAAATTTCTTCCCAAATGGATGGGGCCTTATAAAATAGAAGTTGTGCATGAAAATGGTACATATCATTGGAGGAATTAGATGGTACTCCATTACGAAATGGGTCGACCATGACAAGTTAAATATTTTCCAAGGCACCACTTGAGAATGTCCACTATAAGAGTCTACTCCGAGGACGGAGTAGAAGCTAGGAAGGGGGAAAATGTCGACATTAAAATTTTCCTCCGTAATTTCTATTTTATTAATGTATGTATTAGGAATAAGATGTTGTTAAGTATAATTAGTAGTGGCATCTAATAAAAGATAATGGCGCTTCGATACGGTGCATGATAAAGTAGAATATGGTAATAGTCGAAATACAATAGGAATGTTGTGGTAAAAGTAAATATTTGTCGTAAGTGGTCAGGTAATGTTAAAATGTCAAAGTTGGGGTAAGTAGAGAAGTAGGGTCTACATGATTAGGAATTAGAAATATTATATTTGTAATAAGGACAAAGAGTGATGTCATAAATATTTTTGTATTTTATTTGTGAAAAAGTCTAAAAGGTGGAACCCATGTGAGATGATAAGGTTTATCTTATCTTAGAAGATAAGCCTACATGTAAAGGAAAGAGTTTAGGCATGGAATATGATTGGTGGAAGAGATTTCCTATCTATCTTAGAGATAAGGTGGATAAGCTTTGAATTCCTATAAATAAAGAGGCCACCCCTCATTTAGCATAGAAGGAAGTAGTGAGAAATATTGTATGAGTAAGTGTGTAAAGGAAGCCATCATTTTGAAGGTGTGTTAAAGAAGCCATTAAGAGGTGTAATTGTGAAGTTTCTCCCATAGTTATTGTTGGAAGGCAAGTGAAGTCGATACACTTGAAGTACCTCATGGGTGAGATTGTAACAATTTCATGTTGATATTATAATTTACAACGATATTTCAGATTTATCATCATTCCTTCTTATCATAGTCTATGGTATACTTGTGTTATGTTTGTTGTTGTGTTTCTAGATTACATCCACCAAACTAAAATATGTGCTTTAGTAAATAATCATAGCACGAGGAGTTCCCCACGAAGAATTATCATAGTCTTAGGATTGGTGATGATAGCCCACACACCTTTTATCAGCCTAGACACCTATGGAATCATACCTACAAGCCCACACTACCCTTAAATTTCCTAATTGCATCTTGGGATTTGTTATTTTACCTATACCTTGGCTTTACCCATGTCATGACCTATTTTCCTGAACCTAACCTACTTGGTGTGACCATTGACCTCATGTACTCGTTATACCTTGCAATGTTATTACCTACGTTGTTTTAGCCTAACAACCATACCTTGCATATTGTTGTGTCATTTATCTTGACACAAACCTTTGATGTACCAGAACATACCTAAATGTTCTTGCACCTGACCTACATTGTGTTTCTAGACCATATCCTATACCTCAGATACCTAAACCACTTCACCCTTGTTTGGATAAACCTATTAACCTTAAACGATGTACAACTTGTAAGCTCTTCAACCTAATGCGTATTCAATCTATACGTGTGCGTGCATTTGATTTCCATTATCCATGACCTTTGATGTTGACCCGACTTATTACACATTACTCGAGTTGACCATTACTCTTTCGCATAATACTCATACCCTTCCCCACCTATCTTCACCAACTACACATTTATCAAACCACTCACCGATTCCATATTACACCTCATCATTACCTGGTTTGAGGGGGATCACCTTCACCCACACATGGGGCAACCACTTCCTATTTTTGTTAGTGTCACTTACCAATACAAGCTACGTGACAAAAAGGGGAAAACGTAGACATTAAATTTAGGTCACACTTCCCCTTCACCCCACATATATATTAATTTAATTACCTATAGTTAAATTAATGCCCACTCCCCACAATTTTCATTATTTAATTACCTTAATTAAACTAATTTCCACCTCACCTAGACACCTCATCATGGACCTATTCTTAACATGTTTCCTAACTAACTAGGACTCAACCTCTTCTTACTTTAATTAACCAAGACTTAGTCTAACCCTAAAATCACATGCCTATTCTTCCTCTAACAACATGCCCACTTATCTAAGCACCAAACACCATTTTAGACCCGGCACCAATGGGTAGAGATGGAAAAAGATAGACAGGATCTGCTATTTTGGGAAACATAGGATATCTCACCTTAATCGACATTGGTCAACTTGAAAGCGATACCCGATCATCCTAAACCGTCATTGATTACCATATATTCATTTTGGTAACATTGTTGAGGAGGTTGGCCACATTCTCTAGTTTTAGAGAAAGAGATGCTGCATGTAAGCAGAACCAAAGCCCTTTCACACCTCCAGATAGTCATAACCAGCACCAAGACTAATGCGAAGGTATTTGTATTCACGGTAGTAATCCAAGAAGCATTGTCGCACTAAGCACCATTTCACCCGATCAACCATCATCAGCATCTAGCCATCAAACCTACAACACCATTAAGTGTGCTTATAACCTAGCATCATTTTATCTTTATCTAGTTTATAAAGTTTCTTCACTTCTATTTACCAGCCTCTATTTATATTTTTATCCCACCAATCTTACCTCCTGTGAACCCACCATTCCACCATCCAATATCATTTGATCACCTATACATGATTCTGACGATATCTCTAAGTACCCCCGAACACCTCCACATACCTAACCATTCTCCTTACCACCTCTGTTCAATCTCAGACAAACCCCTAAAACCAAAGTTTCATTGAGTTTCTATCATCCTGCCTATACCAACATCGATTATCCATGACCTTCGTCGAGTTCTCTCTAAACCGTCATTGGTCATATTTGACCGACGTTGGTCTTTGTATTTGGTAATCCTACTAATAATAGAAACTTAATAACCTACATCCAAGTAACCCAAGCTACCTATAATCTGACCTTGACTTGTTCCAACACCTTGACTACCTACCCTACTTCTAGATCTGATCATAACCTAGCTTGTTATATTATATTTTCTTATTGTATTTGGATGAGATACCTAAATCATATCAACTATAGTAGGACATTATTTATTTACAATATTTCTTACATTAAGTTGTATTAAACAGTGGTTGACTTCCGGCAGCTGAGAAGTACCACACTTCGTGGATCTAGAACACACTAGGCATTGCCCACTCGACATTTATTGTTTAACTTTCTTTTTTGGTCCTTTTTAATATTTCAAGTAGTTCCTCCTAACCAAAAGGAAGCTCTAAGTAGTTAGCATTAGATCAAGAATTTAAAACACGCACATGACCTCCAATCGACCATTGCAATAAGTATTCCTCCTTGGCCCATCACCTTATTTGTTTCGTCAAATTCATAAATAAAATGGTGAAACAATGGCATAGAATATTGTGATGGTAATTTTACATCAATAGTAATGGAGAAATTTTCAAAGAGTAATTGCATGAGTTGGGTGAATGAAAAGAGGGAGTGCTATGGAATGTCATTGTACTAGTCTAGGGCGGGGACCGACCAACAACATAGGAATATACGAGCATGAGGTCTTGATCATGTGAAATAAGGTAAGCGGGTGTGCCTAAAGGCATGAAGGTGTTGTTGAGGTTCTCATTAACTGTTGAATTTCAAAATTTTAGGGGAGTTCAGGTGTGGAGAATAAGTTTTCATAGGAAATGATGGATGAAT